>NPDK01119150.1:954-11151 GCA_013461565.1 Labeo gonius
TGAAAAATAACCAGTCATATCCAATTATAACGCACAACTCCACTCACGTGACTTTCCCTATTCGTAACTTACCGCATGGTTTAGGGGGTCTGTTAACCTGCTGGTCTCGCTGTCAGACAATGTTTCTTTGGAAAAACAAGTAGTTTATAGACTTTTGAATGTTATATTTTGTAATATCAGCACTGCCTCCCTTGCCTCATTGGAGGAAACACCTCTGTCTCATACTAATCTAAACCTTATTAACTTGAAACACAAAAATAAAAATTTTAAGGATATTCTGGCTGCTCCTTTCCATAATAAATGCCAGTGAGGACTAGGGATTCCAAGTTGCACAATCTCAAAAACCACAATCACAATAATCATAAATAAATAAATACGTATAATTTTATGACATTTTTGGTTGCCATTTTTTTACGACCTAATGAGTGCTATCTTCAAAGTCTGCAGTAATATGATAGCTTTGTGTGTGGAATTCCAGTGGGCTTTTGTTCAACCGGATCAGCCCAATATCTGAACAAATCATTCAAGGCTGTGTTTTCCAAAACCATAAACCTAAGGAGATTGTAGAAAGTACTGGCACAAAAATTCTCTACAATCTACTTTGGCACACAACACTTTTGGGAAAAGCAGCCCGTATCTGTTTTATGAAGTGGGCCATGCAAAAATTGTTCAGAAGATCAGACCCAAAGTGAACCGAGTGGCCGGGATGCTTGTGTTCTAAATAAATAAATAAATAGAAATGAAAAATGTTAGTCAGTTGTTTTGACAAAGCAGAATTTATCAAAGGATGACCATGACTAGCTGTGACCTGATCCAGTACAAGGACGAACATTGCAAAGTGGCTAATGAAAGTGGAGAAGAATATTATTAAGCAGTGATTAAAACACCAAGAGAGTAGTGTGTAACGTGCAAGTGAAAAAACAGAAAAACAGATGAATCCAGAAAGTGTGCCAAGTACTTTCATCTGCTTTTATCCCAAATGAGAATGATGAGACTGTATCCTCATGCCATTCAACAGAAGGCCTTAGGTAACTATCTCTTTTTGGCATAATTGCTAATGCGTAAAGAAAGATCAGCTGACTGTGAATGGTGACTGGGGAGGAGAGATGATTGTGGAGGGACCGTCAGGCTTCATTATCACCTACTAACTGTGAGCAGCTCGTTAAAATACCAGACTCCATCCTTCTTTAGAAACCGCAGGCCTAAAACAGCTGCTGCTGTGCAACAGACATGCCCCATAACTATATTTCAAGAATCTCTGCCATCTTTCCAGAAGGATTTTGAGAGGGTTATGGGGGGATGTTAATTTGTGTTTGCTTGAATGTGTCTTTGGATAGCAAAATCTTGTTAAGTGGTTGGAACAACAGCCAACATTGCATTTAGATACAAACAGTTTAGTGGGAAAGATCTTTTCTTGGCTTTCCTACCGTCTATTAGAGGGGGAAAATGGGTCTTCGATTATAGCTTGGACAAAACAAATTAACATTTTATCAGAGGGAAACATTTTGTTTCACTTTAACTGTCAAAATGAAGATTTGGTATGCATTTATTTTTCCTTCAGGGTTTCATGTGACCTACTAGAGGAATCTTTGCTTTGATATGAGGCACATCCTTGATTTAGCTCCCAGCTCCTTTGAGATGTCTCTTAGAAGTGCTGCCACTTTTTTTTTGGGAGCCGAACACATTCTGTCATAGCAGTCTTGGTGGCTGTTTTGATGAATCCACACAAAACCGGTAAATGGCACAAGAGCTTCTCTTTACCAAGCAAAAGGCAGTATTTGCCACTTAAGTGTATATTATTGATAAAAAATATATATGTATATTCCAGTGACAACTATTTTGCACATTTACAGTAAGTGTCACATTGTTGTACTAGCTATTCATTTATTTTCCCAGACTTATATACAGCCAAGGCCGATATTTGTCATTTTTCAATTACTGGCATTGGGCGATAAGATTTTCACTTTGGCCGGTGTGCTCTAGGAGGGACTTTTGTTTTGATGATGTGCCACACAGCACTCACCATTCTCCCTCTTCATTGTTTACTGTTGCCATTAAAGGAGTTGTTCACTTGCAGAACAAAAATTTACAGATAATTTACTCAACCCCTTGTCATCCAAGATGTTCATGTCTTTTTCTCTTCAGTTGATAAGAATTTATGTTTCTTGAGGAAAACATTCCAGAACTTTTCTCCATATAGTGGATTTCAATGGTGCCCCAAGTTTGAACCTCCAAAATACAGTTTAAATGCAGCTTCAAAAGGCTCTAAACGATCCCAGCCAAGGAAAAAGGGTCTAGTGAAACGATTGGTCATTTTCGAAACAAACTGACAATTTATATACTTTTTAACCTCAAATACTCATCTTGTCTCATCTCTGTGAAGCGCATGTGTAGTCTGTGTAATCTGGGGTTAATACAGTTAGGGAATGTCGAAAAACTCCGTCTCGTTTTTTCTTCAACATCAAAATCATCCTACATCACTGTTTTACCTTTTTTTGTAAAGAGTGTTTGATTTTATTTGCATGTTCACTTTGTAAACACTGGGTCGGGACTTCTGTGGCAATGAAGGATGATTTTGTTCACGCAGACATAGACAAGATGAGCGTTTGAGGTTAAAAATATATAAATTGTCAATTTGTTTCAAAAATGGCGATCGTTTTGCTAGATAAGACCCTTCTTCCTCAGCTGGGACTATTTAGAGCCATTTGAAGCTGCATTTAAACTGAATTTTGGAAGTTTAAAATCAGGGCACCATTGAAGTCCACTATATGGAGATAATTCCTGATTTTTTTTTCTCAAGAAACATAATTTCTTATCGACTGATGAAAGAACGACACATCTTGGATGACAATGGGCTAAGTAAATTGTCTATATTTTTGTTCTGGAAGTGAACTTCTCCTTTAACAAATTAAATGTTGGGACAGTCGGTCCATGCGAATCGACAAACTTCAAACACAGCTTTCTATAGTTTGTATAGTTTTTTGACAGTATAGCTTCCCAGAGAGCAGACGTACATCTGCAAGATGTCTGTTAAAGATCTCTAATAGACATCTAATAGACATCTATTTGACATCTGATAGGAAACGTCCAATAGACTGCAGACGTCAAATAGACGTCTCCGAGATGTACGTGTGCTATCAGGGTTGTATAGTTTTATGACATTGTACAGTAGTTTGTATAGTTTCATGGCAATGTAGCTTGTATAATTTTATGGCAGTATAGCTTGCAGTTTTATGACAGTAAACAGTGGCAATTATGATGTTTTGTTGACTTTAACTGGTGCTCCACTTCATTTTAAAACAAGTGGAACTTCGCTGATACTTGAGTCTACTCCTGTGAACAAGAGAAAAACAAATAAGCAAAATGGATGCTGTGCATTAGGTTTCTGGGAACCTCACAGCAGGGAAAGGCCACTTGCCCTGAGCTAAAAGAAGGTGGCTAATGTTTCATTTAGGGAGTCTCTCAACAAGAAGAATAGTTAGTGTTTAAAACAGTATTTTATATACTATCATGCTAGGGAAAATACCAGTTTGCAGAGGCAAGGGGTATGCAAACGCAGCCGTTTGTAAGTGAATAAATGAGTACAAAATTCAATTTCACACAAAGCTGCAAATGGAGAAACTTCTTCGGTGCACCAACATGGCGTTTCAAAATGCAAAAGCTTAAGGTTCTCCACGTTACAGATTAACCCACCTCACTCTCTAAATATAAATGTGAGTCATAATAATTTCAGTTTATAGCCAAACTGTGTGTAAAAAAAACAGATTTAGCAAATAAAACGGGACTGACAACCACAGGCACATTACACTGGGTCACCTCCACCAGAATGTCCTACAGTCCCTCAGTACATCCAACAAACATATTCTGTCTCTTCACTACCTTTTGTTATGGAGATATGATCCATTTATCAAAATGTAGTCACCCCCCAAAGTGTGGGTCCTGCAGTGAGCCCATTGGTATAAAAATGAAGTGTATCATAGAAGGACTGACAGCAGGCCACATGAGGGAGAATTTGATAAATGAACGAGAATGGACACACTAAAACCTGACCGTGAATTATACATGAGGAAGGCAGAAATGATGGAGAGAGGCAGAGGCGAAACGAGGGACCCTATCAAATCGAACAGGGGGAGCGGTTGGGGCCCACGTGTGACATTTCCAGGCTTTTGCTATGGGTTAATTAGCCGTTGATCCCTTTGCGCACGCCAAGCTTCCATTACGGTTTTAAAAGCAGCATTGCTAGCTCAAAGTCCAATTACATTTAACACACACCTGAAGCATTAACCCAAACAGGAAATGTAAGAGACATCTCTACATTTCCCTCTAATCTAAAAATATTCCAAATGGCATTTATTCCTCAATTTCTTTGAATGAGTCAGTCGGACTCCAGCTGGGCCAATTAGGTGTCTAATTCTATGTTTCGCACCGAGCGCTTCGCTACTGCATATCAAAGCGAATACCTGACATTAAAAATCACGCTTGAAAGAAAGAAGCCATTTAGGGAACAGGTTGCAGCGTTCAGCTGACATCACAATCATAACAACCTGCTGATCAAAAACAATTTAATTTCATTAACGTCTCCCTGCAAAAACCAAACGTGGGAATGAAACATGGCTTCAGTCGTACAACTAATTCCACCAGTCATCCTCAATTCAAGCTAGCAACGTCTGAGGACACTGCAGCTCTGCAGGTTTAAGCTCTCACAAAGGTTGTTCGCGCAAATCAGCGCTTTCATGCGTGGCGGTGATGACTACATCACTATTGCTAATGGTGATGAGTGAGTATCTTGGGCAATGCTTTGTCTGACTTACATGCCTCCACTGATTCAGCACTGTAGAAATTCCTGACATACAAAGAAAAACTGAAGCTATACTTAAATAATGAAACTACACTCAAACACAAATTTATTTTGTGTTTGTCTCTTTTTTATGGTTTGCTACCCTTGTTGGGACATTTGGTCCTGTCAAAGCTTTCATGCAAAGTGCATATTCTCAATTCACTAAATACACAACAATGCAATAGACAGCACCACAACAAAGCATTGATAACACTTGCATTCATCCACATTTAGACTGTCCATCTTTCACAAGGAGAGCCATGGAATGAGGATTACAGGACTCCTGGTTCTCTTCCCTGTCATTACCCATTCTGCCCTGGGGGCATCTCGTAAACAGGAACCTGCAAACTTCAAAACAGGTAGGATTGTGCCAAGAAAGCACAATGCTAATTATCATTCTATATACAGGGAAACTCTGAGACAAAGGGTAGCATAATGCTGGAAGAACAATACCAGAATGTACATAGTGTGCATGGAAGAGATGCTTCATAATAAACAAAGATGCTAGTCAGTGCTTGCGTTTCTGAAACCTAGCACTACAGCTACCTGAGACCGCTTTGCTGTTGAAAATGATGCCCCGTTTCACACACACAGGCACACACTCGAACTTCTCACCTGCGATTAAAGGGCAGTTTGCTATCCAAACATACCAAGTAGCACTCAAACAGCAGCAGCTCAGCAGTGTACACCAGTATGGCCATAAATGTCCACTCTAGTGTGCATTTAACAGCCAACGCAGCTTTAAACACACTCTAAATCAATAGAAACAAATGGTGACCGACTGAGGCCATCCATCAGGCAAGGGTAGTGGGGTGAATACACACCCACAGTGTTATAAACACACTCGCACCGACAAGGAACCTCAACTCAAGTCCCTCCCGGAGTTTATGGTCTGCAGATACACCATTCATTCATCCCTCAAACAGGAGTTGCTTATGATGTCCGCCCTAGGCTAGTGATTTATGCAATAGTAAAACAATGACTGATACCCGAGCTCTAATCCCTCCCTTCCCAGCCAGCTAGCTGGAGCACTTACGGTGCAGGTGCTCGGAAGCGTAGTAATAGACGTCCTCGTATCCCTCATGATAATCCTCCTCCGGACGGTACTTTTTGCCCTTGCGTCTCCTGGACCTCCGGATCTGCTTGACAAAGCCAAGAAAGCGCTCCATGCCTGCCCACCGCGTGCAGTCCCACTGATACAGACGCAGACCGCCGCACTCAGCCAGCGTGCGTGTGTGAAGGTGTGCGTTCTGTTTCACAAAGAGCACAGCTCCGAAAGATCTCACAGAGAGAAAGAGAAAGAGCGAGACAGAGGCGGAGAGGGAGAGAAGGAGGGGTAGGGAGGTGCGGGGGGGAAGCGGCGGATCGCAGTCAGCTGGAGAGGATGGGTCAAATATCAGTCTTCTCTGGTGCACCCGTCTCCTTTAAGAAACCTGTGTGTGGAAGGGTCCCCAGCCATACAGCTGAATGGGTCTTTGTGCATGCGTGCATGCACGTGTAGGTAAGGAAGAGTGTGCACAGGGTAAAAACAAGAGAGAGAGAGAGAGCGAGGGTGGGGGGAAAACAAGTTCAAAGGAACCGGCAACAAGGTGAGGAATCCTTGGGCTATGACTGTCTCATTCCAGAGTGGGAATGGGGCGGGGATTTCGTCTGCCTTTAAAATAAGCATGAGTGTTTATCGGCATAAGAATGAACAAAGCAATGGTGCACCAGTGGGGTGTGGATGGAAACCCCTGAGGGGCTCTCCTGTGATAATTCCATAAGACGGAAGGGGCACTGTGGTCACGTGTAGCTGGCGTGGGACGGACAAAAAGCTGAGAGGATTACAACACTATGTAATTCACCGCCAAAACCAGCCTAGCCAACCCGTGTTGCCTGGATCAGTAGCTAACAGCATTAATGGGGCTTGAGGACTTGTTAATTGAGCAGTTGGCCAACGATAACACTCAAGCATGTCAGTAACCCATTCATTCAGTAGGGGCGTGTGCCACGTCACCCCAGGGCGATAACAGAACTCCCGAGAGACTCCCGAGACTTGCTTCCCATTGTGGTGATGTCATTCTACAGCCTTGACGTTGGGAAAAATAGGCATTGTCTGTTCCAACCTCCCTGTACTTTTCTCCCCACTAGTGGAGATGGACAATCTCATCAAAAACACCCTCCGATTCTTCACCCTATGGAATCACCCCGTTTATCTCATTGTGATTGGATGGCTGAGCTAGATCACTGTGGTCACGGGAGAATAAAACCTTTCACAGAAGGCTTACTCATCATACGTGAGTGTCTTTTTCTGTGATGTTGAGTCTGTTCTTTGTGCGACACAGCAGGGGGGCTTTCTTTGTCTGCTGTTTGTCTCACTCACAAGCATATAGTAGGAGGTTAAATCCCACCCCTCTGGATTACTCCTTGTTTTGATGTCGTGATTTTCATTTAGCAGTTGTGGCCATGTTTTCACACGTTAATCATTACATATGCATTGTCTCCTTGGTTCTGGTAGGAAGGAGAGAAAAGAGGGTCAGATCGGAGCAATCATTTAGCGGCAAACACATGGTCTTGACATAAATATGAGCTTGTTCTTTAAAGGGCACCTATTATGCTAAATCCACTTTTACATGGTGTTTGGACATAAATTTGTGTTGGCAGTGTGAACACAACCACCCTACACTGATAAAAATCCACCCACTCCTTATTTTTTAAACCTCATTAAATCAACCCAGTCTCGCTAGATTCTCTAAGCAATGTGACATCACATTGTTTAGGCCCCGCCCACAGCCGCTGACTGACAGTCCTGCATTGCCATAGTTTCCACCCTCAGCGAGTTGTTCTCAGTCGTACGCTGTCCTCACTTTACTACGCGTTCGAGCAGCTGTAATGTCAATATTGTCTTGCAATTTAAATGTAAGACTGAACATAAGAGTCTTAATTTTCTCCCAACATCTGAGCCACTGAGGACGCAGTGAATCACTTTTACTTTTTATTTTTTACGCTATGCCCTCTTCTGAAGACGGGGTGGGAATGTACAGCTCATTTGCATGTAACGTGATACACACCAAAACAGCTCTTTTTTTATACACGTTCCAAAAATGACATTTTCCAGATGTTGTAATAAATGATTTGTAAGGTATTTTGAGCTGAAACTTCACAGACACATTCTGGAGACACCCAAGACCAATTTTACATCTTGGAAAAAAAGAGCATAATAGGTTCCCATTTAAGTTTATTATTATTTTTATCATCACTACTACTACTGCTACTACTACTACTACTCTTCAAACGCTGACAAAACAGTCTATTTTTAGGAGAGGCTGTCAAAAATAATTTTTATGCAATTAGAAGTCCATTCAGACAGCATCTAAACTTCCTATCAAATAGGATGTTGCTTCTCTGATTGTCTACTGATGAGCAAACACACGCTTTCTCAGCAGGGAATGGTGTATCTTGGGAATTCACAGCTCCTATAATTTAAAGACCCAGACTTGTTTATCCAATCTGTCTGCCACCTGAGGCAATCAATGCACATTCAACAGATTCATTATTGTTTCAGGAAATACAAAAATCCAGACGCAATCTACCTAGCGGGTGGGGCTTTAATTAGCTGTGTGGTCGCCATACCTGTAATTAGACATCCTGCGTCCTCAGCGGAAGACTGAGTTTGGATTCAGGGCAGCTGCTCTTTGCAAAACTGCAGAACAGAGGCAGTATTCTCTAGCAGGGGCGTATGAATCAGCACAAGGAGAGTTTCTTTACAAAATAATTCTCGTCTTTATTAGAGATGTGAAATTCACAATGCAGTAACTATTATTATTCATGAGGTAAGTGTATTGTAATTAAGACTATGACTAGGAGATGGTATAATTAGGACTAATTCACTATATTTCATAATATTCCATCTGGTGCTTCGGAGTAAGAGCTGTAATGTCAAGGAGTAATAATGTTGTGATGGTTTGCGCTTGCATGTTATGAGGATTGTGGCAGTGTTCCAGGTGTGAGTCTCTCCTGAGATTGTTTTCAGATAAACCACTGCAGTAAAAGGCAGCTTTAAACACTGAGCCTGTGCCAAGCTCTTAGCGTCTCTGCACCCAGTCAGAGCTATGCATTTGCTGCAGTCACTCTTTCTCCCGTCCAGCTCACAAACCAGAAATATAACTTTGCGTCTTATTTCTACTTTGGCTCAATTCCATTTGTATGGTAAATGCTGCGGTAGGTGCAGAGCTGCAATAAGAGTCATTTATAATAGCTGCATGATGACTTCCCTTAAAGGAAAAGTTCACCCACAAATAAAAATGGGAATTTACTCGCTAAATTTTTGATTCTTTAAAGTTTTTTTTTCTAGTGAAAGAAATACCTATATGAAGAAAGCCAAAAATGTCATGGATGTACACTTCCTGAGTATTCCACTATTTTGTAGAGAGGGTCAAAATGACAATTTTCACCTGAGATTTGCAGTTAAAATACAGGAAGATAAGAATGACTTCCAAAAGATGGCAGCATTATGTTATTTTTACACAGAGATTGGTAGCTCTATTAGTAAAATCTGTTGACTTCAGCAATCTTTGTTACATAGGAATACTTCCCATTTGTAAAAAAAAAAAATGGGAAAAAAAATGTTCCCCCAAAGTTTGCATGCCTTTAACTCTAAGTATTAAGGCCCTACATGGTCCAGCTCCAGAGATACTGCAATTCCAATATGGCTCTAGGAGTAAACTGCTCGATTGCACACATTTTCAGTGGTCAAAAACCAACTGGTCACTTTGCATAAATATGATTCTTGTATTGTTGAAACTAGAAATGTATCTTGTTTCCTTCTGTCAAAACAACTGCATTGAACATATCTGTCTGAGTGCTATAGGAATTTGTCTTCCAAAGTAACTCAAGAAGTATTAAAGATATCTCGATATGATTTTAGATCCTGGTTCTCAACAAACTTTTCTTTTGAATTCTTCATTTTCAAGGCCCTATATTGCTGTATCTCAATGTGGTTCAATTTTTTAAATTGTTGAATCCTACCCATTTAAAAAATGAACTAAATTAAATTTCGATTTAATATAACCAAGTATCTGTGACATTTATTTTGGCTTTCATTACTATACAAGTTTATCTTTCTTCAGAAAAAAATATTGACAAAACCAAAAATTTGAGCCAGGGAAGTTTCTGAAATTTGGTTGATTTGACACAGAATGACCCTCTTGTCAATCCAAACTATTTTGTTCCATCTTTGCTACTTTGTTCCTGAATGTGGCAAACAAAGCCATGTCTGATCAGAGTAAAATGGCTTATTCAAGTTCTCAATACTGGTTTGAACAAATCAAAGTGAATGCTTGCTTAAAATTTGTGAATATTTTCTTAAAGTCATTTCAATA
>NPDK01119680.1:0-10439 GCA_013461565.1 Labeo gonius
TTATCAACATCTTGTTTATTCACAAAAGCATAAAGTTTGCATAATAAAGACTGATTGTTGACAGAAGTGTAGGATTTTAGTCTGTTTCTCGAAGGTTGAAGCCTTGAACTTGCTTTGGTCTTGGACTCGCTCTTGAAACTGCAGAGACATATTTACCAAACAAACAACTTGCATGATCTTTCCTCCGAAAGATAATTCAGGACCTCTGAGAATAGCTCATTTTACACATGTGCTGCTACAAATAGAGCCCCTTTGGAAGTGGTCTCATCCGCAAAGACACTTCTTCGGGGTTAAAATACATCTTCATCTAACCACAAAGTTTCCAGCGTGGCTATATTTACCATGTTTGCATTGACCGCTCTATTTTAAGCTGTCAGACTTTGTAGTGTTGTAAGGTCCCATGCCAGCCTCATTAGGGGTCATGTTTGCCTTCACCCACTCACCTCTTGCCACAGATCCCCCGCTGAAACTCAAGCCACAGCCTGACCTCATCCACCTGTCAGTCTGTTATCTGGCCCGTCCTGCAGTGGAAAAACATGGGGGCTAAAAATAAGACTTCATGAAACAAGCATGTTTTGAGGGGAGGATAGAGGTGACCTGAAAGAAGGGGGGCATGGGTTTTTGGAGGTGGATGGCAGCTGGACTTTGTTTTTGATGAACTGCTTACTCAGTGCTAGAATATCCCACAGTTCAAAGTGTTTTCATCAGAATAATAGTTAAAGTAGTAAACCGAAATTAAACCAGTTGTTCTTTCTCCACAGCTAAAGGCTCTCTAAGTGAGGACACGATTCGTGTGTTGCTGCAGCAGTTGGCAGGAGCCATGAGTGTTTTAAGGAGCAAAGGCATCATCCATCGAGACCTGAAGCCCCAAAACATTCTCCTTTCTTACAGCGCAGGGCGCAGGTCCAACCCCAACAACATCTGCATCAAACTGGGTGAGCGCTTCGGGTCAGAGTACACCATTTGAACCCTCTACTAAAGGAAACATAAAGACTGGTTATGGATCAGCGTGTACTGATTATGAGGCCGTGAGATTATAAGTTATCAGTTTTGGCAGTGCTTGGTTGTGGTGTTTTTGTTCTTGTGTTATGACTGTGGTTTGTTTTAGGTGTTGACGACGTAGTTCTGTTTGCTGTCTGAGTGTTTTGTAGACACTATGTGTCACTACACAGCTGTGTAAATTCAAACAGCTAAAAGACTCTTTCTGTAAACATTTGTGCACCACCTTTCATTACCAAAACAAGCACTCAAATTTGGTGCTTAGCACCGTAAATTAATTTTTCTTTCTCTCTCTCCAGCTGATTTTGGCTTTGCACGGTATCTGCAAGGAAATACGATGGCTGCTACACTCTGTGGCTCTCCAATGTACATGGTGAGTGCTTAGCTTTATAATTTATTATCCAAATGCTTAAGACAATAGGGCTGCATGATTTAGGAGAGAAAAAATGTAATTGCAATTTCAATTTAAAATGTGTATTAATAAAAGTAGGTAATTTACTGTCATTAAAGGGATATTTCACCCAAAAATGAAAATTCTGTCATTAATTACCTTTGAGTTGTTCCAAACTCGTAAGACGTTCATTCATCTTCAGTCAAGGCACAGAAAGATGGTAAGGACTTTGTTAAAATAGTCCATGTGAAATCAGTGGTTCAACCAGGGTTGCCAGGTCTTCACAACAAAACAAAACAAAACTAGCCCAATCATGTTTTGGTCAGGGTCCACTGACAAAAATCGTGTTCTAAGGGGTAAAATATGCATTTTTGGCAGGATTCCTCTGGTAAAATTTGAATTTCAGGGGATAAATATCATGTTGTTGGGGTTGTTGTTTGTTTATTTTACAGTACAATTGTATGCGATATTTATTATAGTCCTAATTTAGTCACTTTCATTCAGTCATCTAGCTTTTATTTTGTTGGAAAACCACAAGGAGACTCTTCTCTGGTTGGCAAAAGTTGGTTTGTAAATGCTCTTATTTAAGTATTTTAAGTATGGGAAGATGTAAGTACATATTGTGTTCCCATATGCATTGAACCAAGACACTGAAAACACCAGATCATGTGCTACATGCGTGTAAAAGAACACAGTGCTGCGCTTCACTCTAAAACACACAGTGCATTTAAATTGCTGCCTTTATGGATTTCATAATCGTGCAGTACATTATATGTCATAGTTAAGTGCTGATTTTATTTATCAAAATAATCAAGAGTTAGATATTCAGCCTGACTCTGTATGACTTATTCCAGTGTTTTCGAGTGACTAGAGCAAAATACTAAGACTGCTACTCGTCATGTTCATATTTACAGGCTCCTGAGGTCATCATGTCACAGAATTATGATGCCAAAGCTGACCTGTGGAGTGTAGGAACCATCATCTACCAGTGCTTGACTGGCAAAGCCCCATTTCAGGTCAGTAACATGGACACACTTGTAAAAATAATGTATGACCCTGAGAGAGAAAGTGACTTTTAACCTGATATGTTCACACTCACATCTCTGTCTTTCATTTGTGGATGCTTCTGTGGTTTTAAATCCTTCACTGTATATTCTTGGACTTTTTTAAAATCCTTTCATCATTTACTTATCCTCATGTCTTTGGAACAGTTAAGTTGTTACTCGCTTAAAAACTGTAATGGAAGAATGTTTTAGAGATTGAAAATGTAGTTTTCATTTTTATCTCTTTAAATTTTTTTCTTTTTCTATAAAGAATTACTACAGATTCAGTATTAGAGTTATTGTTGAACATAATAGTTATACACCAAATTTAAGGTATTTTAGATTTTAAATTTTGGACAAGCACTCCAAGAAATAATTTTTTTTTAAATTATGTAGTATTTTATGGTCACAGAGGTTGTATTTATTTGATCTAATACAGTAAAACACAGTAATAAGTGTAATATTACAGTTTAAAATAAATGTTTTATTTTATATATTTTAATGTATATTTTAATGGACGCAGTATTTATTATTATTATCATTGTTGGAAACTGCCTAATGTTTTTGTTCAAACTAGCATTTTTGTAAAAATGTAACAGTCCCTTTTGTGTTTAATTTAATACGTTTTTGCTGAATAAGTATTAATAACTATAGTATTAATTTCTTTTTTTTAAAGGTAATCCCAAATGTAATGTAAATGATGTCTCTTACTGAAATGTATAGTAGAAAACCCATGAAAGGGTTACGTTATTTAAAAAATCCACATCATTTTATTCATGTTTTCAACTATGGGCGCCATTATTTTGACTATTTGACTACCTTTTTACCGCAACACATCTCCGAAAATAAAATACTGATACGATGACCACAGCTAATGAAAGAGCTTACAGGTGATATAATCATAGGCTTGAACCAAATTACGTACCATTTCCATACCAATTCCCACAAGGAGTCTAAACGCCACAGATATCGTGTGAAATCCGCGCTTTGAAACTCCTTCAGTGGCTGCAGTGTCATGACCGGTGTCGGCACGTTTACATCCTGCCAGGATGGCATCTAGCATTTCTTGTCTCTGCCAGTTGTAAGCTCTTTCAGTAACTGTGGTCTGTTAAAAGCCTCAAAGCTATCAGGGCTAAAGTGGAGAGAACAAAGACGCTGGTCTTCCCATTCTTTTCTCCTCTTCTTATTGCTAGGAAAAGCAGTGAAGACTTGCATTGCTTCTTTTGTCGTCCTGCGACTGATTTGGCATTGTATCAGTATTTCATTTTCCAAGTTGTGTTGTGGTAAAATAGCAACAGGTAGCATTAGTAGCTCACTGAGTGCAACCATTTTACATCATCGAAATAACGGCACCCCCCATAGTCTAAAATATGTATAAAACTATTTTGATTTTTCAAATAACGTAAATCTTCAGTGGGTTTTCTACTACATATTTCAGAAAGAATTTAAGTTACATTAAGTCTTAATACCCAGGGTTTCAAGCTTTTGAAAAAAATACAAACCTTTGAATGGTGGTGTATTATTATTAAGGAGAAATGCAATGTCAGGGAGTGTTAGTTTTGACTACGTCAGTCCTGATCCTTCTGGAGCAATTTAATTGCGAAAGCACAACTGGCTGGCACACTCGGTTATTTATGTGTGTGAAACATGATTGTGACATCTCACTGATAAACAAAACCACATGTGTTTGCAACTAAACACACCCCAACAAACATTCACATCCATACACACACACATGCCCATTCACATGGGTGGCATTTCTGTGGTTTCGCTACCAGAACAGGGCGTTTTTCTTTTTTGCTGTGTGATGATCATGTTGCAAAATATGCCTGTTCGTGGAATTGGAACTCCAATACTTCCTCTTAATATTGCCACAGGCTGTTCATTAGTTTGTTATTATTATTCATAACTGAATCCTAAAAAAAAAAAGTGACGCGACTGCCATCAAATATTATTGGGATGCTTCAGCTAAGCTTTTAGCCAGGTGCTGCTATTAGCAGGGCTGATTTGTGGTTGAAGTTTACCCATTTGACCTCAGCTTCCAGAGTGCAGACGGCTAACATGTGAACCTCGTCTGATCACACGGTCACAACCGTGACTATTTATGGGTTCATATTTTTAGCCTTCAGAAAGAGTTGGTAGTTTATTAGGAATTCTTGGCAGTGCTGTAACGCAGTGTTAGTCTGTGAATGTGTCAAGATGGGTCATTGAGTTCATTCAGAGGACAGAGAGGTTGTCTCATTGTGTTTACCTCCTCCTTCATGGAAATATTGCTTTTAGTGCATGTCCATACAGCCATTAGAAAGCCTTTATGATTTGTAGAAACAGACCCTCAAGTGTAAGATTTAACCTCAGACCTGGAAAAAAATGTTTACATTCCAAACAGCCAGAGTTTACAAAAATGACTGCAGTTAAGCCATGTGATGAACTACTCACCACAAATTATAACTCACTATCAACTGTAAGTCTAAAAATATTGCTGTGTGAATGCTAAGGTGTTCATTGTGGTTGCTTACAAGCCCAAGTCGAACAACATTCTGATTCAGGGTTGTTTTTGCACATTTTAACATCCATAAAAATTGTTTTGATGATCAGTAAGTAGTAATAATGATGTCAAAACAATTTCTGAAAATCTTCTTCTATCTAAAATCTTTTTCCAGGCAAGTACTCCTCAGGAACTGCGGCAGTTCTATGAAAGAAACCGGAGCCTGAGTCCCAGGTAAGTGACCCTGAGTACTGTATGTTAGTCATCAATCAACATGGTCCAGTTTAGTTTGGGCACAACAGGCACAAAGGTCCCTGGTGTCGTAAATTTTACAACTTCAGAGGTACGTTATCGTTCAAAAGTTTAGGGTTGGTAAGATTCTTTCTCTTTCTCTTGGTGAGATTCTTTCTCTAAGAAGACATTTGTTCAGGAATGGTGTATTTAATTGATCAAAAGTGGTAGTAAAGACATTTATAATGTTACAAAATTACAAAATGGCACAACTGTTTTTTTAACATCAAATCAAAATATTAGAAGGATTTCTGAAGGATCATATGACATTGAAGTCTGAAGAAATAGCTGCTGAAACTAAACTTATAAACTATAAACAATATTTTAACGTGTTAAAACATGAAATCCGTTTTATTTTTTCCCAAATTCTGTTTTATTTTTTCCTAAATTCTGTTTAAATTTTTCTGGATTCCCTTTTTTCTGTTTAAATTTTTCTAGAGTCTGTTTTAATGATTAAATTAAAAAATATTAATCAAAAAGCATGTCTAACTAATTAAAACCATGAAACGTACACAATTTAACAGCAATTTATTAAATGTTTAGCATAAATGTTAAATGTTTTAAATGTTTAATGTTTATTTTTTATAATTTATGTTTTCCTCCCAGAAATACTGTCTTTAATATTTATAATTTTCCAGTAAATAAAGTCTGGTAAATAATTTCTCTGGTAAATATTCCTTAAAAATAATATTTTAATAATAATTTAATGATTAGTAGTATTATCATTACTATCATTATATATTTCTGTCACAGTTTCTACAAGTTAAACCAAAGTTTTATTTTGATAAGTTGCCATGAAGATGTTAATGACGATAGTTTTACTCAAATGAAACGGTAAAATGATCAGGAAGTGAATCTCAGAGCAGGGCTAGAGATTTTGTTGATGTTCATGTACTCTTATTTTGAGGCGGCAGAGGCTGAAAACACAGCTAGCACAGCTAACACGCACTTCATGTGTGTAGTAAACAAAACTGTGCATCTGCGCCATTCATTTACACAGACGCAGAACATGCAGAATTCATAATTAAATAGTCTTCTTGTAGCTTAAAATTCACAGACACTAGTCCATGTTGCTTTTGATTTAAGTGTACTTAAGTAACATTTTAGAATGTTACTACTTTTGCTCTATTTTTTTAATAGGATAAATGCTACCTTGGTGAGCATAAGAGACATGCCCTGGTAGTCCAACCACAGCTAATATTTATGTATGTTGTGAATGTAAGGTTTATTTAATAGGCCTCCCTACAGGATAGTACAGTAGAACCGGTTTCTTTTCTCTCATTGTTTTTTATCTCTCATCTTTCATTCCTTTCCATCACTTACAGTGAAGTTTTATTTATGTAGACTGTTGCAATTCATGACAATCACTTTTTTGCTTACTCTGTCAATTACAGAGTAACGCTGGCAACTCAAAGAGCCTGTGCACAACAGTATAAACATGCACGTGTAACTGTGTAGGTTGTGATCCCTGTCAGTGTCTAACTCTGCTGCTTTTCCCAGTGTTCCACGGGAAACCTCCAGTCACCTCAGGCACCTTCTACTTGGGCTGCTGCAGAGGAACCATGGGGAACGCATGGACTTTGGTCAGTGGACACAAGTGTGCCATAAGACATTTGGCTTAACACTATCTAGAAATAATAAACTGAGACATTATTATTATTGCCTTTTCTAGATGATTTTTTCCACCATCCTTTCCTGGAGGCCAGTACATCCATGAAGAAATGTAAGATTGTGATGCACATCACTTTGTTTGTGCTAATCTGCTATAGTTTTGGTTACAGGCACATTTCAGTTTGTTTATTATTCTCGTAGCCTCTCCTGTGCCCATGCCCACATATCCCAGCTCTGGCTCTGGGAGCTCCAGCAGCGGTTCCTCAACGTCTCGCCTCACTCCTACTCAGGTACCACAATAAGCACATGACGCATGAGTTTTAGGCTCTCTTCGAAGTGTACTGTGATTTTCATGCTCCATTATTGTATACAAACCATAGCTACACTACCATTCAAAAGTGTGAGGTCAGTAAGATTTTTTTATGCTTGTATTCAGCAAGGATGCATTCAGTTGATCAGAAGTGATTTTAGAATCTCACAGAAGATTTCTATTACAAATAAATGCTGTTCTTTTAAACTTACTATTCATCAAAAAAAAATTTGAACAGTAATGTATATGTATTTTTTCTTAACAGTCTGAAACTGAAGCTCCGAGGCCCGTCCCTCAGACGAACCCCACACCACCTCCAGGTTCCCTGCTGAAAGAATCATCTTCCTCAGACTCTGATGACTTTGTAATGGTGCCGACTCAGTTCACCAGTAAGATGATCCCTAACACTTGTTGACCTAGTTTAGATTATGTAACAGACAAAACCGCCTTATTTGCACAAGTACAAAATCTCAAATTTTATAACTCTTGCAGGTGAACTAGTCTGTGCAGGAGGGCAGGACAGTCTAATGCGCAGCGGGTAAGTGAGTTAACATTTTCCCCATACTTTTAAATGTTAAAATGACAGGGCCTGCATACATAGCGTGTATAGTTATGTGTGGCATGCTCCTCAACTGTAACCTACACATTCATACAACACACATTCACAGAAGTGTTTTGTTTCTGCACTCAATATAACTTTTTGCATGCTTGCTAGCAAGTCACATGTCATGAATATTCATTTTAAGGGTGTCAGTTGACCTTTTGACCTGCTGACCATTTTTATGGTTCTGTGAAAGGGTTGTTCATGCATTGACGCATTTGTGCAAAGAAAGAAGAAAGGCCTTACGGTCACGATAGCAAAAATTTCATACCTTTCCACTATAAGTTTTCAAATACATTCTAGCAGTTTTTTTTAAGCATCTGTGTCTGTCAACTGAATTTATGACCTTGTTAAGATGCATATGTTTGTAAACTGTTCAAAAGTTTGAGGTCAGTAGGATTTTTTTTAATGAAGTCTCTAATGATTATCAAGGCTGCATTTATTTGATAAAAAAATACAGTAAAACAGTAATATTGTGAAATATTATTGCAGTTTAAAGTAGTGGTTTTCTATTTTAATATATTTTTCAAATATGCAATATGCATCTGTATTGTGTATACAATATAAATTTTAGATAAAAAACTTAAATTAAACAAACTTAATTGTGTTTCAATTGAAGTAAAACTTCAATAACTGACACTTAATAAAAAATAAACAAGGTATTTATGACTTTTTATCTCACAAGTCTGACTTTTTTTCTCACAATTGAGAGTTTATATCTCACAATTCTGACTCTATAACACAAAATTGAGAGTTGAGAGAATTGTGAGATTAAAAACACTAAATTCTGAGAAAAAATCATTCTTTGTTTCCTCTCAGAATTGGATTCCCTTGGAATCACAAGGGAAAAAGTTAGAATTGTGAGTTCATATCCCGCGATTGTGAGGAAAAAAAGTCAGAATTGTGATTTTATATCCTGCAATCATGGAAAAAGTCAGAATTGAGAGTTTATTTCAAACAATAGAAAGAAAAAAGTCAGAATTGCAATTGTGTTTCCAGCTATCGTGAGGAAAAATGTCAGAATTGCAAGTTTATATCCTGCAGTCGTGAGAAATGTTAGTTTATATCCTGTAACCTAGAATTGTGAGAAGTCGCAGTTCCCTTTTTTAATCTATAAATTCTTAATATACTGTAATGGCAAAGTACGCATTAGAGACTTTCAGATACATTAAGTAGTCTTATGAATCCAAACTTTTAAACAACAGTTTATATTATACATAACTGTGTACATGTATGTGTACTATTTCTAGCAGCTTACTGCTGGCTGTGGGTCGAACGCCATCATCCTCCCCATCTGTCCAAGCCTCCCCAAGCCCTTCCAGGTACTGTCTGTGTTTTCGTATGGAGATTAGCATTTAATACTGTAGAGGCTGTAAAAACACTCTCCCTGAAAGCCAGCTTCTCACATTAAACAATAGGCTTTGTTTGCATGTGTGAAGTGAGAGGCAGCTGCCTGAATTAATGTGACTGGAGAAAGCAGGAATTCTAGAGATGAAAGTAATTCACAGATCACCAGGGAACAAATGGTTTAAATCTATGTTTGTGCACATGACGAGTCAATCACTCACCACTTCTCTCTCTCTCTGTAGGCCTCTGGAGTCATGTGCCAGTAGTTACGCTCAGTCTGTGCCTGTTCCAGTCCCGACACAGAAACACAACTACCAGAGGATGGAACAGAACCTACAAGTGTCTGAAAGGTTGAGTTTATCTCTATATCACTCTCTCTGACATGAATTAGATACATAAATGCATAAATGTGCTTATGCATTAACACAAGAGATCTGTTTCTCTAATTTCAGGACAGCAGCACCTGTACAGCACTGCTGTTCAACTGGGCTTCCAACATGTGGGAGAATCGGAGCTTCTCCAGGTTCAGGAGGATCCAGACCGTATCTACCCTCCCCACAGGGTAAAGAAACAACTCATTGCAGAGCTGTTTTAATTTGCATACTTTAAAAATAGAGGAAGAGACTCTAACGGTAGTTCTAGTAGGAAGCTGGAAATAACAGAAATCTTATGCAAATTCATCTGAATCAAAATCTATTTTAAACTCTTAAAGGATTAATTCACTCCAGAAAATAAAAAATTCCCCATTAATTTACTCACCCTCATGTCATCCGAGATGTACATTCTTTTTTTTCTTCATTCGAAAAGAAATTAAGGTTTTTGGGGACCAAACTGCAGTTTCAATGCAGCCTTAAAGGGTCTAATGAAAACAAAAAAATTCTGTACTTTTTAACCAATGTGGAGCTCTTTGAAGGTGCATTGAAACTGTTTTTTTGTTTTTGTGGATCACAGAGGATGCTCATGTGTTATTTCTTTTTATAGTGGGAAATGTTCCTGAAACACCCAATCAGCCTGAACCTGTTGGCAGCAGGACGGGGTTGCATACCGCAGGTAAAAACCCTGTTTCACTGCATATCAATTTGATTTTTAATACTTCTCGTTACAACTTCACAACTATCTCTTTTTGTCTCTCAGATGCATGTAAACAGCCTGGTCAGGTCTCTTCTCCCTTTACTGACATCAAAGCCATGGATAAAAACCTCACGCACAGACTCAGGGGTCATCGGCACAATCCAGAATCTGTCATGCACAGAGTGAGTAACTGTTGCATATGATGTAGCATAAACATAAAAAGCTCCACTACCGTAATGGGAAAACCACAGGTGTTCCCGTATAGAAGAGGAAGTGATTAGATTTAGCAC
>NPDK01119858.1:0-10605 GCA_013461565.1 Labeo gonius
AAAAAATTAATTGTTTAACTTTTTTGTTGTCTTTCCAATATCAGCAACCGCCATTTCAAATTCCTAGTGACTTGGCCAACGAAAGCCTATTTTCATCCTGATTTTCTACCAGACGTTTTTTTGGATGAGTAGATTAATTTTCCAGCGATTTTTCACAATGTGGAAATTCTCTTGGCGCAGAACGAATCACTTAGCGAGACTTTCAATAGAGTTCAGTAGAGTTCAGTAGAGTTTGTATATGAAACCATGGCGATTTAAAATTGCATTTAGATGACATCAGCAGAATGAATCATCTCTGATGGGACTCGCACTGAGTTTTTAAAAAGATAGATGTTCCCCAACGGTTGCATCAAAACTGTGCTCTCGCCAAACTGTTTCGTTCTGTCTAAACAAAGGCAGCATGCCATTTCGCTTCAGCCCAAATATAAGTCAAGCTACTACTTATTCCAGATAAAGAAATATGTAACAGTTCTTCATTAATTCCTTTTTATCTTCGCCTGCCATGATCTAATCCTTTTAAAGTAATGTAAAAAAGCATGAACCAAAACAAAATGTAAAGGCTGAAAAGGTTTTTTTTTTAGTAAAAATTTGGCTGTTTGTGTCTGATTTCACATGAAAAATGCTGTTGGATGGAGATCAAACATGAGCACTTTTTGTTTTTTTCACTGATGGCATGCTTTCAACAGCAATGCCTGTAAATGTTTGAGCATGGGTCGTGTTTTCCTAAAGCGCAGGAAATGACTTCACTGGCTAGACCTGCTGACGGCCCCCTACAGGTGGTTCGCTCGCTGACCCATGCTAAGTGAGCAGCACGTGCTGAGACGCACACACGAAAGCAAAACGGGGCTCCCCGAGGCCTGCCACCCCACAATGCACCTCTGTCTGCAGCCGTCACATCTGTCAGTTTTTTACAAGCTACGCTGACGGCAGGAAACATGAGCGAGGCCGAGAAACAGAGGTCCTTTATGACCGTTACTTTCTTGCGGCGTGGTGAGGAGTGGAGATCCGTGGCCTGTCAGCGTCAGGTTCACCAGCGAGACATCATGTGGTTTAAGATGAAAATGAATAGCTTCTCGAATTATAGCAGCGAGTTCTTGTTCTGCGTTCTATTATAAATCGATTTAAGAGCTGTCAGCCAGGGTTATTATCGTTACATAAAACTAAAATTATTAAATAACTTTTTCATTACTTGAAATAGAATAAACGTTGACTGAAATAAATTAAATGTAAATGTTAACTATAAACATATTTAGTTGACAAGGTAACATTTCTCATTTTTATTAAGTTTAAGAACTAAAATATCTCAAACAAAGCTTAAATTTTAAACTACCTGAAATAAAATACCTAAAACAAAACTTAAACTTTATTTTAGATGTTGTTTGCTAAGGCAACAGTTCTAATTATCGTTAAGTTTAAGAACTAAAATAACTCAAACAAAACTTAAACTTTTTCTTTCAGTTAGTTTAAAATAGAAACATTTCTCATTTTTGTTTAAGATTAAGTACTAAAATGTCTAAAACAAAATTTAAACTTATTTTTATTTTAGTTATTTGCCAAGGCAACACTTCTATTTTTCGTTACGTTTAAGAACTAAAATAACTAAAACAAAACTTTAACTTTTCATTTAAGGTAGAAACATTTCTAATTTTTAAGTTTAAGAACTAAAATAAACAAAACTTAAACTTGTACTTTCTAGTTTTTGTTTAAGATGATGTACTAAAAAACCTAGAACAAAACTTAAACTTATTTTTATTTTAGATGTTATTTGCTAAGGCAACATTTCTAATTTTGTTTAAGTTTAAGCACTAAAACACCTAAAAACTTATTTTAGTTTTAGCTATCTGCAAAGGGAACATTTCTAACTATCGTTACGTTTAAGACCTAAAATAACTTAAACTTATTATTTCAGTTATTTTAAAATTACAAACATTTCTAGTTTTCATTTAAGGTGAAGTACTAAAATACCTAAAACAAAACTTAAACTTATTTTTATTTTAGCTACTTGCCAATGCAACATTTCTAATTTTCGTTAAGTTTAAGACCCAAATTAAGTCAAACAAAACTTAAACTTTTATTTCAGTTAAAGTTAGAAACATTTCTACTTTTGGTAAAGTTTAAGAACTAAAATAACTCAAACAAAGTTTAAACTTTTTATTTCAGTTAGTTTAAAATAGAAACATTTCTAATTTTCTATTCAGTTAAAGTACTAAAATACCTAAAAAACTTAAACTCGGGTATTTCCCAAGGCAACATTTCTAATTTTTGTAAAGTTTAAGAACTAAAATAACTCAAACAAAACTTAAACCTTTTTGTTCAGTTAGTTTACAATTAGAAACATTTCTAATTTTCTATTCAGTTAAAGTACTAAAATACCTAAAACAAAACTTATTTTTATTTTAGTTATTTGCCAAGGGAACATTTCTATTTATTTCTTTCAATTTAAGTACTAAAATAACAACAAAAATTTAGCTCATTTTATTTATTTTAACTTTAATTTTTGTTTAAGTTGAAATACTAAAATAACTAAAACTAAAATCTAGCAAAACTATAGAGACATATTGCAGTAAGGTCTTATAAGTTAACATCAGTTAACATTAGTTAATGCATTAACAATGAGCAGTTCATATGTTAAAGAATTTAGTAATCTTTGTTAACATTAGTTAATAAAAATACAACTATTCATTGTTAGTTCATGTCACCTCAGTCCCATTAAAAATATTGTGTAAGATACAACTTTTTACTTTCATAATGTATACATAAATGTTGTAATGAACATGAACTAAAATCAGTATTTTTTATTGTTATGTCTTGTTAACTAATGTAATTAACTAGTTAACTAACTTACACTTGTTGACAAGTGCAATGTGTCACTGACATATTTTAATTAACAAAAAAAAAAACAAGTAAATTTACTAAAGCAGAACAAAATTACTAAAAGTTTAACGAAATTGGATAAGATGTATAAATACTTTAACAGTATATTAATGATACTAAAATAACACTGCTGATGGCCTAACATAAAAAATTGATTTTAATGATGAAGAAAAAGAGGTTGGGTTACAGTATCTTGAACACAGCTGCAGTATTTGGACGCTAATGGCTACAGCTAACATCCGTGTCGCAGCTTGTTATTTATGGAGTAATTGCAGATTCATAACTGACTCATAAATGTGGCCGCTCCCAACCACTGCAGACGCTACGCGGTCTGGTAGGCGTAATGACAGCATTACCGATCTCGCAAATCTCATGAGGCTGCCAAAACAGAGTAAAAGCGTATGTTTAGCTTTTGCTTTCAAACAGTGACTGGCAGCTGAGTTAGATGGTCAATTTCTCAGTGCCGAATAAATTGACTCTGGTTTTACAGCTTACGAGACCAAACCCTATGGTTTGGTGCATTTGGGTTTATTTGTCTATGACCGCATATTCCGGGCATTCGCTGAGAAACGGCTGGACGTCGCTGGCAGAGAGCAAGTGCAAAAAGAGAAACCTGCGCTAATGCTAGACACCTCATCCAGTGGTCATTACTTCTCCCAGCGCCCTCTAAACAAAATCAATCAAGTTTTTCTAAGAAACTCATAAAAAAAATGCCCAGTGCAAGGTTTCACCGGCGGACATGTGGTCTCAAATTTAACATATCTCAACAGAAAACACTCCTGACTTGACATTAGCTAATGATTCAAAGGAACGAAACACTATACATTGTCAGAGCGATTTTACAGTATTTCCAGCCGGCTGTATCTCTGCTCAATTTCAACTCTCAAGCTAATAAATTGCTGGAAATGTCAAGGAAAAGTTCAAAATTATGACAAGCCCTTCAACCACAAAGGAAGCAAGCAGGGAAGAGAGAATTATAAAAAAAACACATCTAAAGTCAGAACTGTGCTTTAGCGGTTAGCACACATGCTCCAAATGTTGCTAGAAGTCATTTTCATATCCAAACTATGCCTATGAATGAAAGCACCAAAATGGCCAAAAAACGATGAGCCAAAAAAGAAACCATGAACTAGTCAAAATGTGTTTTTCATACAGCCCAGGGCGTTTGCTACTAATGTGGCTGACAAAATGAAACCCAAATGACTTGACTCACCTGCGGCCGCACCACAGCTAGGGGCAAGATGACCACTGGAGCAGGTACACATGTTAGGCCTCGAGCAAAAGCCATCCCCACACGAGTTCCTACAGATGGCTGGAGAGACAAAAATATTCATGAGAAGTGTTTAGCAAAGGCATTTTGAAGTTTTCCGAACATACTGTGCAGTACGCTAGTATCAGGTTCTGAACATAGGTTGGGTCTTAGGTCCAAGCATTAATCTCTTGGGAGTTGTGTTGTGGTTAAAGTTCTTGGGGTCAAACCCCAGAAAGAGCAATTCATGAATTTGGGAGTGGCTGATTTCCCCCTTGAGCAAGATAAATAGCCTAAGGCTAAATGCTAACTTTGGTGTACTGTGGTATCTTCAGCATGCAACTTTAAAAACAAACATTGCAGATACTTACGAACTATACACTGGTTCCCTCCAGGAAGCGTTTTCCATCCTGGACAACAATAGGAGTGGAAGCGGGAACCGCATACATTGGGCCTGAAACAACGGAGACAAGTCCATTAAATTACAGAAACCAAATATTATTCATGAACGTTTCTCAGAAACATACGACAGAATGAAATATCTACAGTCTCAAGACCTCCTGACCCTTTGCAATAAATATGGCTCAATACATACAATGGCCCCGAAGGACTTTCCAGGGAAATGACATGAAAAGGGTTTGTTTTGAGTAAGACCATAACTAAACTTCCTGAGACAGAAATATTTACTAAAGCCACTCTTACGTTCCCAAATGCACTCATCCATGAGCTGTTTTTTTGGCAGCTTTCTCACCGATGGTGGGTTCCAATGAAAAGTGTCTGTCTTAGTCATAATTTGTGTGATTAATGACAGGACAAAGTCCATAGTTCAGATTTTCTCTAAGTGCGAACAAACCCAGCACCATGTTTTGGGGCTCACTGTTTAGTGTATATGACTTGGTCCAGGGCTTCCAACTGGTAATTGACAGCTTGGAGGCAATATGCCCTAAGAACGTGTCATTTCTTTCCAACAAGCCCTTAGGATCTCCATCAACTATGGACCCTTACTGCGAAAACAGTTTTATTTCTATCAGCACCAAGTTAAGCCTGCCGTAAAAGGACCTTTGAAAAAACCACAAGGTACATCTGTCTTCCTATGCGTGCACACATAAATTCCTTTCCTCTACAAGTCACTATGTTTACAAATGTCAGTCACATGGGAACGACCAGCTGTAGTTTGAATCTTTTGATGGATTTTAAACCGCATTGCCAACAGCAGAAACCAAGAGAGATGTGGAGGGCCAGAAAGACTAGAGGGCTAGATGTTGGAAGACGAAAACGGAAAATGCTGGGAAAAGGGCACGAATCAGTGGGAGGTAAAGAAAACAAGTGGAAGTGAAAAGTTTGGGGGGTTGGGAGGTGGGCCGCTGAAAACAAAAGCAGCAGCGGAAATTAGGCCAGAAGATGATGAATTATCAGCAATGTGGGACCGGAGAGTCTTATTTCTCAACTGGAGCCTGAAAAATCAAGTCTGAAACTCTTGCAGAATGATGCCAGGAAGGTTATCCCTGCACGCAAACCAATCTCCTCTTTCTTAAATTCTAGGCTTTTCAGTGTGTTCGCACTTCTCCAAGCTGGAATACTGCTTTAGGTGGTTATGAAGTAGTGTAGCAATCACGCAATCCATGTGCAAACTACTAAAAGTATTAGTTTCAGCACGGTCTGTTTACCACTACTAAATGAAGAACATTTACCAAACCCAACAACCTGAATATGAACCAGCATCTCAAAGAGAGATATAAATTGGTACCGGGTTCTTTGCTACAAGGCAAATACCTTGTGAAAGACCATGTGACTCCCTCAGCTAGATGGACCAATTCATTTCACGTCACTAGGTCAAATCCTTTTTCATTTACAGGGGTACCAGTCCTCGGGCAAGAGATTTGCAAACAATTCTTTGCCAACGATCTCAAGATAAAATAGCTCAACTTTACGACCTTTGAGATTCCCTCACAAACTGAATTCCAGTTAGGCGAAAGGTCAGGACAAGACTGAGATAGGAAATCAGGATGCTTTGACGGCCTCTGGCCAGTTCTCGGTGAGGTCATAAAAACTTTACGGGAGCTCTCGGGTGCAGACAAAGATAGCAGAACTCCATCCCACCGGCTACCAGTCCTAAAGAGGTTAAGGGTCAACTTAGAGGCATCTGCTCCCAGCCCCCAGGATTGTTTCTAACTCCAGAGCCAATGAGCTAATGGCACGGTTGTTTTAACATTATAAAGATCCCATGTGTAAAGCCTCTGGATCTCTACGGCCTTTCCCAGTCCAACTTGGCCTGTTTCAAGCCCCTGACCCTAATGAACTCCAATCACACTGCCGTCTAGACTTTACACACTTTTAATGCAATGAGGGAGGAGGGGGGTCGCATATGATTTTTAATGCCCATTGCACAAGTCCCATGTGGGAATGTTGTCACTTTCTGGTCCACAAGACACTTCGGAGATCTGGAGCGACTGATGGTATCAGGAAAAAGCAACAGAAAGCAATTAGCTGTTGTGTTTTTTCTTGTTTGGTACAATACAATGAGCGCATTTGATAAGACGATAAGAATTTCTGGGCATGCTATTATGCACACATAAGGATACACTTATCAGATCTACGTCTTCCTTTCCACTTGTTAGATGACAATCCCCACTAAAAAGAGAAGAAAACATAGTGCTTTTCTGTTTTTTTCTTGTGGTGTCCCTTAAAAATAAGTTAGCCCCATAGGCCATATTTTTTGTTCTTAAACTTATAAATGTATTTCCACGAAGAACAATTCCACAACAAAACATTGTTGGCTTGTAGTAATCTCCTCGGGATCCAAGAAGGATTGTTTTCCTTTAGACTGGCATGTACTTCTAACTGTTAAAAGAGTATAAATCCAAGACAAAGAACTTAGTCTGTCTAGGGATACAAACATAAGGCGTTCTGGAAGAACTGGAGCCCATCTTTGGAGTCTAGTGGAGCTGACATTGCCTCGGAGACACAAATGAAAAGAAACCCTGGCCAAGCCAGCAAGACTTCTAAAAACATCTACCCTGAGCACGAAACTCATCAGGGTTGGCATTGAGAACCACGTAATCATATTCTCACCCCAGGACCATTGCTTTTACAGCAGTTGCCCAGACTTTACCTTCATTTAAGGGGCCCCTAAATGCAATGTGATCAGACTCCTTCAGTCTGACGGCCAAATTGCACTTAGCAAGGAGAGCCAGTAAGCTGCAAATCCTACTGCAGCTCTTTTAAACCGTCTGACCCAGAATAACTTGGCTTGATTGGTCGGCAGTAGATCAAATGCGCGTTTTCGCGCAACATCATTATAATCAGTGTTCTTAAGGGACGTCCTTACACCGTGTTGGTATGTTAAATAGGATTAAAAATGGTGCTTGGTGGTGATTAAAACCTTTCTTTAAGACTACAACATTTGTAAAAAGGGTCTTTAAGTTTGGGAACAGTTGAAGGGGAAGCAATCTAGAAGCCGTGCAAGTCCCTACATCCCTTTGGGATAGTTTGTGTTTAGCATGTGATCTCAAAAGGGCACATTTCTCAATTGACTTGGTGCCACATGGTTCTGCTCCACTGACCGGATCAGAAACTCCCTCTTAGTTACCAGGAAAATTGGCCATAGTGTTCAGTTAACTAATGTTTGAGTATGATACAGGTCAACTACCATTGCTCCTGCTTCTGGTACTGGTGTGCACGTACAGAACGGCCCTTTTGTTTCTGAACTTCAGTCTCAAGTGGATCGTTAACCACAATCCTCAAAGTGTCTGTTTGGCCTTGCCAGATTGGTTTCAGACCTTAACTCAAAAGACCCTTTCCTGATTCAATAAGCATCCAAGAATTAGAGACATATCTCTGTTGTGAAATGTTCTTTCTCACCTCCAGCTTGAAAACAAATGTCCCTTGTTGGAGACCCCCTGAGTAATCAGAATACCTCATTTCCTGTTGCAGTTTGCAGGAGAGTTATAAGCAAGTACAGATGAGAGGATGATTGGAGCAACTGCCTAGAACATATGAGTGCCGTACGGCACAAAACAGCCATTGTTTTCCCAAAAATTAAAAAAATACACAGCTTTGCCTTTGTGGAGACAAATGGAGACGTTGAGTTCGAGAGACACTGGAGGGCGTAGAAAAATATCTATCATGCAGTCACTCCTCAATTTTCAACTAGAGACCTAAAACACCATGCATTTTTCTAGACGTAAAATTTACAATAACCAAACAATCTTTCAACAGCTTAAGTTATCAGCAGGAAATGACAGTCCTGTTGTCATGACCAACATACTGAGGCATTTCAGTACTTAAAATTCCTTCACAGCACATTCACAACACTTCTGCAGCTGGCTCTATCCCATACTTTGCTTTGTAAGGGACCAATCGTGGTTTCAACCCAGTTTGGCTCTAACCCAAGAAGCACAGCAGGTTGCAACATAAATCTACTGCATTAAAAAAGTGCATTTGAAGATAATGCTAGCTTTGAATTCAACCTATAAGGATGAGATATACCAACCCCCAAATGAATATACTGTACTGCTGGTAATAAAAGTTGAGTTAAGCCCTCCACCTCATATGGTGAAACCATTAGAATGTCCACTTCAAGAATGAAACTGACAGAGAACAGGAGCAGGACGTGACTGAAAAAACTCTTACCCCCTGAGGGACTCCTGGCCTCTCCGACGGACCCTCTGTTGCACCTCCCCCTCAGGTTTTCCAGTGAATCGACTGGCCTGGATGTCTCCATCTCCTTGCGCCTGTGCCGAATGGACCGCGGCCCACCAGATCGCGGCCCATCCGAGCACCACCTTGGCCAGCTTCCACACTCCCATTGGCCCCTGCTGTGCGACTCCTGAAGCGTCGTTAAACGTGCCTCACCCGCAATAAAACTCTTCCTTTCCAGTGAGCTCTTCAGAAGCTTGTGATCCAAGAGCACTCCAGGCTGAAGGCTAAAAAAAGAGAAGACAAAATGCATACCTTTACTTTCATTCCCTTTACTGCTTAGCCTATTTGGCATATACAGTGAACATACGAACAAATGCGCCCGCTCATAAATTTAGCTATTAAATCGCCCACGGTCGATGATGGAGTTTTTTATAAAGTGTAGTATTATTCCAAGCAAACCGTATGGCTCTTTAAGCGCCAACTTGCATCCTTTTACAGGCCCACTTAGACTGTCTCAGTGTGCATTCGCTGTAGAAATAACCAACTCTTGGCCAAGACTAGACTCCTGGATTTGTCCTCAAATGGCTCATTAAAAATAAGATTTTAGGGTAAATAATGGGCCTCCGAAGATTTAAAACCATGGCAGAAACTGGTTTCAACTTCAGGGGGGTGGCAAAACAACAGTGAGATTTTACAGATTTTCTTTTCAGCATGATATATTTGCGTTAAACCTCTGCAAAGTGGGCGTACTGCTTAATAAGGACATTCTTTAAGACTTTTATTATACGCTGATTATAATATATACCTTTATTTCACTGTAAGCTGCTTTTGATAGAAGTGTTCGCTAAATGAATACTGCCAACATCAAAGTTGGTTAAATGAGAAGATTGCAATAATAAAGTTTGTTAAATTACAGCACACCATTTAAGATGACAGGTCTAGTAAGTCTGAGAAGGAAAGTTTGAAGAGTTTACAAGTGGGCGGGTCTGACTGCGATGTGAACATTGAAGAAAAAACATCAATGAGCACAGCTATCTTTTACAGTATAACTACATGCATTTATATTCTGATAAAGTTTGTATTTAGATGTATTTTGTATTTAGATGTATTTTGTATGTAGCTTTGATAGAAGTTGACTTGAAAAAAAAATATTTAATTAAAATATTATTTAAAATCAAAACGCGTCTGGTTGGCGGTAGTTTCATGGGAAAATGGTGATAAATTCAGTTAGGTTCGTTTGAATTTGACAGCTCTGGTAAATCTGAGAGGGAAAGTTTGAGGAGTTTTCAGGTGGGCGGTGCTAAACGCGGCGCGAACAAAGAAAAAAAAACATCAGTGACAACAATCATCTTTCGAAGCCTTATCATTATGAATTACATCGTCCGCTTTTTCGCTCTTAATGACGTCAGACACGGTGACACAATTCGACATCTTGTACCTTAACTATGACGTTAAAAAAGACGGCACGTGAGCGTTTCCTTTGTGAAGAAAAGAAAAAAAAGTCGTTAGAAAAAAAAGAGTTGAGTTTGCTGAGGTAAACGCGCTTGATATGTACACTTTACGAGAGATTTCGCGATTATATTAACTGACTTCCAATATTCTGCTGATAATAAGTGTAATTGTTGCGTTTTATTGTATTTTAACGAATATCGAATGGATATTTGTAATTGTAAATCGTTTAAACTGTATTTAACCGACTGTTTTAAGTTTAACTCCAAGTTTAATCTGTTTTCAAGTTACTTTTGTCGTGTTTTTAAACCTTACAAACGGTTTTTATCTTTAAACTTTTTTTTTCTATCCAGTCGTGAGCCAGAATAATAGTTTTGAGTTTTAACTGAGTT
>NPDK01119967.1:0-10000 GCA_013461565.1 Labeo gonius
GAGCTGAACAGAGAAAAGCATTTATCCTGTCTGTAATGTGGTCAGCCTTACTCTCACGAAATTTATATGCTAACCAAAGTTTCATTCAAAATCCCAGTTACTACACTTATTGGTACTACAGTAAAACTGTTAACATTATAAAAATAAAAGTCTGTGTGAAATAAAAGTTTCGACCGACTTCACTTAAGTATTGTGACATTTTTCTAAATGAACCAGAATACTGAATAAGAAAAAATAAAGGGGAAAAAATCTCTCACAGCAAACTGCCGTTTTGAGGGAAGTGGTTCAAGGATGTTTGTCCACAGAGTCAAACTGACGTCACCAGAGAAGAAACATCATTCCAGAGGGGAAGCACATTTTCAGATTTTGATTAAAGTTTATAATGGCAAACATATTTTGTCCTGCAAATTAACTTGGAAGAACTGTTCAACACTAGTAATGTACACTACAGACTAGTAATGTACACTACAGCCCAAAGTATACCTTAGTTTTAATGCAAACACTTATCTTAAAGGGATAGTTCACCCAAAAATTAAAATTAACCCCATGATTTACTCACTTTCAATCATAAGTGTATATGACTTTCTTATTTCGGATGAATACATTTGGAGTTTTATTAAAAAACGTCCTGGCTCTTCCTCATCCTACATCATCCACTGGAAGGCCTCTCTCTCGTGAGCTCACGTACGTCAGTTAGTGGAAGCCAGAGATTATAGTTTATACAGTTTTAAATATGGATAATTTTATTACACGAATGCATGGATTTGCATTAGAAGGCCTTTATTAACCCCCCGGAACCATGTGGAGTACTTTTTATGATAGATGGATGCACTTTATTGGACTATGAAATCTCAACAGCCATTCACTGCCATTATAAATCTTGAAATAGCTCAAACATTTTTAATACAACTCCAGTTGTATTCATCTGAAAGTCATACAAATCTATGATGGCTTGAGAGTGAGTAAACCATGGGCCAATTTTCATTTTTGGGTGAACTATTCCTGTATTCAGACACCTACAAACTTTTCAAAGTGGGCTCACAAGATGCTTTTTTGAATAACAAACCACACAGCAGAACATGGATTTTATGGAAGTTCTTTCTGACAGACTGCGAGTTGATCAAAGTGCACCCATGATAATGAGACTCTGTCTGTCTGGATTTTTTTTTTTGCTTCAGATGGGACTCCGTCCCACAGGACCCAAAAAAGAGGTCAGTTTGTCTCTCTCTGACCAGACTTTGCTGCAGGCCGCCTAAAGAACGCAAGCTCTGGGCTTCTGCTGTAAAGCTCTGACTGGGCAAAATTGAAAGAGAGGAAGTGAGAGAAGAGAAAGAAAAGCGTTGTGCAGACAAGGTCATTCTCTGTGCGTGGGCCATCACAGCTCAGTCTTTCATACAGTGTGGACAAAGACACTCTGAAGGGAATTCCAGGGTGTGACTGAGGAGAAGATTCACTGACCGTTTTAAAAGACAAAGGAATGATAAAGCTCACTTGTTTAACTTAACTTGGTTAACTGTGAATACTGTCTGTATGAGATCCACTTGTTGGTCTAAAGTATGTAAGAACTTGTGGTTTTTGCAGCAGTCCTCATTGTTTCACTATCACACTTTACAAAATATCTTCTGATTGGCTGTAATTTTAATATCATTCAAATTAACTTTTTTCCTGGCAAATGAATGATTTAAAAATACACTGACAGCCAATCAGAAACCACCTCACTTTAAAGGAGATGCACTACACCCCTTTTTACATGATGACAAACAACTCTCAGTTGTCCCCAGAATGTGTCTGTGAAGTATCAGCTAAAAATACCCCATCATGTAATGTATAACATGATGGGGCATTATGTTAAATACCCAATATCATGTTCATCATGCTGAAATTTTGTATTTTAAAGTCATATTAGTTTAAACTTCTGAAATAGGGTTTCTTGAACGCACAAATTCGAAGCACACGCTCAGAAAGCGGGTGTCAACTCGCTAACTAAGTTCTCTTTCATGTCTTATTGCGCTTAAACTGTCAAATACACACAGGTTTATGTTAAAAAACACACAGGAGTTACAAAAACAGTCAGTTATGTCTGTGAATGTAAACAGCTGGGATAGAAATCACATTTTTATATTAGATCTGTGTGGCAGCAGTGTAATATACAGTAAATAAATCATGAAATCCACTGCTTTCTTGTCCCCTCTGAGGCTGGGACTCTAAATAGTGTTCTGTGCTCGTCTGTGCAGCCAATGACAGAACAGTTAGCATGCTTTTCCTTGAACTTTTGCCATGCCGTTAGAACTAGTACACCATTGTCGCTTTGGAAAACACAATGACAGCATCGTGGGTGGAAACGTGTAGATTAAGGAGCGGTAATATTACAATAAGATCCCATTTCTACATCACTGGGGGAGTGAAATCTGAAAAGCTTGTTTTTTTTAATCTTTGCAGAGAAAGCCTTACCAAAGAAAAATTAACTGGGTTGTTCTTTCTCACATTTTCTGCATTGGTAGATGAACCAGCAACCTGATTAAAGCACTTAAACACATGTCACCTTTAAAGACCCTGTGCATTTAAAGCAGCAGCTGACATAACTTGTATAAGAGTATGTTTCTGGCCTTAATCATCCAGCCAAATTTCCACACCCACATGCAGGTTAAAAAAAACTAAATCTCAGATTATTTAGGGAGGGAAAACTCCCTTCACAGAGATGATGTAATATCTTCTCTGAGCAGTGTTTTGATTCTGCTGAGGGATAAAATTTCCTCAGACCTTTTCCTGGTGGGTCAGAGGTTTTGATTATGCTATCATTCTGCATTTTGATTATCATGCACCAGCCTCCACCCAGGATGTAGGAGATACACAAGCTCATCAGTGTGACATCAACATGCACTATGCAGATGCACTAAACAGGCGTGAGAATGGAAGCTCACCTCCTCTTGTGATGCATAGTTGGGAGCCGCTGGATCCACGGACCAGTAGCAGAAATCAAACCCAAACTCCATAAACTTCTCCCTGGAGTCAGGCAGACCCTCCGATCGCCCGTCCAAACGCCCCTCCAACTACACAGAGAAGAAAAATGGAAGATGGTTAGCAAAATAAACTAGATTTGCTTACTTTTTGGTGCTTTTAAAGGGGACATCAAATGCAAAATTCACTTTTACATGGTGTTTGAATAGAAGTATGTCTTAGAAGTGTGGACACAACCACCCCCACTATTTTTTTGAAATCCCCAAATACCAAAACAGTCTCAATTATCAAGCCGTTTAGTTTTCCTGAGAAGTATGATGTAATACTTCTCAGGCCCTGCCCACAACCACAGAAGGACTGTCCTGTATTAGCATATTGCCGCCCTCAGCCAGTTATACGCTGTCTGCCATTTTCTCCGCATTCGAGTAGCTGTAGCGACAACAATGTCTCGTACGCAATGCAGGCATTTTGTAGTTGGATGTAAAAGTGAACATAAAACACTTTCTCCCGACATCAGTGTTGCCAAGTCCGTCATTTTCCCGCAGAATTGGGCTACTTTAATACTATTGTCGTGGGTTGTTTTTGATGTCCGCGGGTTAAAGCAACTCCTAAAAAAAAGTCATATTTGGCCCCATGAAATACGATTTTACCATGGGAAACCCAACAACAAAAAAAAACTTGTATTTTATCCTCCGAAATGCATTTAGGCTAGTTTTGGGCTAGTTTTGAGTAGCAATTGGGGAGGTTTTTGTTGTGAAAACCTGGCAACCCTGACATGAGAGTCACTGAGGATGCAGTGGATTAGTTCTGTTTTTAATGGTAACGCATCACCGAATACACAAAAAAGGAAGAGGGTGTGGAGTCAGCAGAAGCTCATTATCATTTAAAGAGACATGCACCGAAAGAGTTCGCTGTGAACAGATTTGTTTTACACGACCAGAGGAAGTTTTATCTGCGTATGTTGCAGACATATCATGAAGACCCTAAAGAATCATACCAACTTGTGGAAAATGTTTTTTTAGTTCATTTCTTTAAGGTATCATTCTTGAGTTACATACTGGTGTTTAATGTTCGGGGTTAGCGGTTTGTTGAAATCCCCAAGTATGAACAGCAGTAGTGATATTTAACAACTTCACCAAAACACAAATCATATTACATCACATAACTACTCACTGGCGCCAGTGATATCATATTTTCTGTTGAAATGATTGAATACATTTCACATACTTCGTTAGCCGCCCAGCCAAGTTTTACATTATACCATTTTCTTATACAAGACTCATAAACAGCTGATAACCATTAATTATGATTCTTTCTGATTAAGCACTGCCCCAAACTACATTACGTTTATTGAGAAAAGTGATTTTCCATTGAGAATCCATTTAGCCATTTAATCAGTTACTGGGAGACCAGCCCTTTATGTGCTCAATTTTTCCACTAATAACGTTACAGCACACTGATGCCAAGAAGCAAGGCGGTGTGCCTGTAGCTTACGCCTGGGATACTCTTTAGTGCGCTCAAAAGCAACAATTAGGAAGTTGTTAGGCTGGGAGACAGATGACTTGAGCATCCGAGCATGACCCGACCCGATCCGACCGTCAGCACCAAGTTATTACCCAGATCTCAGCAAACAGAGATCATGTATATCTCAGCTCATTATTCGGCCAGTCAAACAGATCTTCACGGCACAGCGTGTGCATTTGGAGGAGTGTGCAGAAACATGTCCGGGCATTGCCAACCTGTCACCCAGATGACGTTACATTTGCAGCTCTTGTGTGTAATTATTCACACACTTGCAATCCTGCAGCTGATTTAATGACCTCACAATACGGTCCACAGTTTTACTAATGAGCCCTAACATTGCACTCAGCACCGTTATATTTAGGTTCAATAATAATACACAAAATCAGATCATGATAATATGGCCATGCTCTAATAAGCCTGGTTTCCCGAAACATTATAAACATGAGTACTTTAGTCTAAGTACTTTTTATTAGTACTTTACCATTTTAACTCCACCTGTCCCAAAAGCCTTGTTACCTACACATGTAGCATTTTAAAAAAACATAGTCCAATGCCATTCATTTTTAAGTGTGACTTAAAGGGATAGTTCACCTAAAAATGACAATTCTGTTATTAACTACTCATCGTCATGTTGTTCCAAACCCTTAAGATATTTTGGATGAAATCCAAGAGCTTTCTCTGACCATTCTTAGACAGCAACTCAACTACCACGTTTAAGGCCCAGAAAGGTAGCAAGGAGATTTGTTAAAATAGTCCAAGTGACATGCATTCCCGAGAGTAACACAACACATATCTTAATTCGTGTTCCACAGAATTTCATTTTTGGGTGAACTAACCCTTTAAACGTCCACATATTTTATACAAACACTTCTGTTTGTATAAAATATACAAAGATTTAGCATTAATTCTCTCTTCTTGTATCTACAGGATCCTCTAAAATTGCACTTAAAAGAATAACTTATACTAAAAGTATTAAAAATCATTTTCATTAAGAAATTAAAATATAAATATTACATGGAACACTTGAAGTTAAACTAGAAATGCTGCCTGTTCAACTTACTAAAATAAGTTGAATTTTACATACTATAATTATTACAAGTAAAACTGACATAAAAATAAAAAGAAGAAATATATTTTAAATATTTTAAAAAGGGATAAAAATTACGAAAGTACATAAATCACTGACTTAAATGAAAATACTGAAAATATATATAAAAATATATATATATAAAGCTTCATTCAAAATACAAATAATTACTGTAACAGTATATATAAAATTTTCAGAAGTCACTAAAACTGTTTGATTACTGTTTAAAATACCTCCTTTTTTTGTTACACAGAAGTAAGTAAGTTATGGGTCAGTGACGGCAAGATAATAAATTCAAAAATCTTTTAAAAACTTGTTTTAAAAGCATCCATTAGGTATTTTAAAATGTACACTGTGTATTTATGTTGACTTTATGTAATTAAAAATGACATGTGCACCATTTTTTACAAAAGTTACGACTGAATGTACATGAAAATGTCAAATGGTGTAACCGACAAAAAATGAGAAATATTAAACATTTTATCCACCTAGATGGCATGTAAGCTTACTCATTAAAATAAACATTTCATTTCAGAATATCACATGAAAATAGATTTTAGAGTTAACCTTAAATGTAAATTTTAATGCGTTTTTGCTATATTTGGCGAGACATATGCTGAAAACACCTCTGTTTTCTAAAAAAAAATCTGACAAATTATGTAAAAATGTTAAAAACCATATTATAATACTAAACCAGATTTTATTTAACATTAATTTTCCTGTACATAATTATATTTTTATGAAAAACAAAAACTGGTTATGCTAATTGACACAAACCAGTTACACCACAAAGTTGCTTTATTGAGAATTTCACCTTTTTTTAACAAGACACAACATTGACATTTTTGCAATCATCCCCCCAAATATTATCTCAAAATTCATTAAAACCAGAAAATTTAGACTTGGTCCACACAAAAAAAGAGAACGTATGCAATTATTGTGCACATTTATTTGATATGAAATTTTAACCCTTTTAAATTTAATTAAATCATAAGGACACAAAAAAGTAGCGTTACGTCATTGACCAGGTTTAGAACAACATGAGAATAAATGAATAAATGATGACAGAGTTTACCTTGGCACTTAACTTTAAATTTCACACTATTGTACATGAAACTGTAGTACAGTCTAAGTGTCAAAGCATCTGTGTTAACAGCTAGGCTATGGCTCTGATAAAATTATGATTGCTTCAAGATGGTCACATAAAACCAGAGCCTAACTTTAGCCGAACAAAGGATAAAGATTTAATGATGCATCTTTAATACTTCCTTGGCCCTCTGGATTCTCATTCACTTAAAATGAGATTGTGTCAACTGACATGCTGGGCTCATGGTATTCATGACTCAGTTAAAGAGATAGTTCACCCAAAAAAGGAAATTTTGTCATTAATTCCTCACCCTGTTGTTCCAAACCCATAAGACATGTACTATTTTGACTATGATCCTACTAACTTTCTGGGCCTGGGTTGTCTTGCTGTCTATGTAAGGTCAGAAAACTCTTGGATTTCATCAAAAACATCTTAATTTGTGTTCTGAAGATGAACAAAGGTCTTGGAATGGCATAAGGGTTAATGACAGAATTTTTATTTTTGGGTGAACTATCCATTTAATGTGACAGCTCTCTGCCCCAGACCACTATCAAAAAAGAATAATAATAATAATGATCTGAACTTAGTCCATTTATCTTCTAATGTGTGCACCATGAACAAATAATACAGTGTGAATAATATAGTGTGCTGTTTTTATTGTCAGCCTTCCACACGTGTCTTTATGTCAGCCCATCTTTTCCCTTGAAAACCATCTTTCTTTAAAAAACTAGTGGAAAGTAAGGCTTTATCTTGCTCTCGTGCTCACAGCAGGTGACCAGATGTGGCTTCTGCTATTTCATTAATCCATTAATCAAGTGGCGAATGAAAGATAGTATTTCCTGCTTTAAAAGTAAGAATGTAGGCTATAAATTTGAGTCTTAGACACACAGTTACATTAAAAACAATTACTCTTATCTTTCTAATATGCTGATTTAGTGCTCAAGAAACACTTATTAACACTATTAAACAGTTGTGCTGCTTAATATTATTGTTAAAACCATGATACAGTTTTTCAGGATTCTTTGATAAATCGTTTTTTAAACAACCTTACTGACCCTTCTGAACAAACTTTTTTGCCGTAGTGTATGTAGTCATTACCACATTATTTGGTCCAGAAGAAGCGAACATCCCACCGATCAGGTTTTCAAGCTCTCGGTTTAGTCAAGAATGGAGTGTGGAGTGATTTTAGAAAGTGTAAGGTACGTGTGCAGCTTGTTTAAGTGTTTGGGGTTTTTCATGTGTAAAAAGGAAGGCGATAATGGCATGTCGCTTCTGCAATCAAACATGTTTGTGCAGTTCATCCACGGAATAAATAAACTAGTGTGTAATCCAGCAGGAAGAGAATCATTTTCACTATAAACTTCCTGTTGATGAGATACTGCAAATAGCCACGCAACCCTGACACAGCCTCCTCTTTGAACTTTTACAACAAAGTCAACAACTGACTGTTTCTGGTGCAATTTAAAAAAAGCAGCTAATTTCTGGCACCATAAAATTAAATAACCTAAAGGACTTACATAAATAAACATAAATATTAATAGAGGTGGGTTATATAATGGTAGACAGATTTTGCTGTGATACGTGGTCACGAAAACATTGTTTGCATGCGTTTTTAAACATTGCAGTTTAAAAACAAGTGATCTTAAGCCATTTAAACACAATCAGCAGCAAAAGACAACCAATTTCGCTATATATGTGCACTGTCTGAGAGACAGAGAGGCGCGCACACGTGAAGATGGTGTTCATAGAGTGCGGGAGTTCTGAATGGAGTTATTTTTGCCATTTATGGGCCTTGAACTTTTAAATACACACAATTGTATGGTCCAAAATGTCCGTCTTTGCAAGTATCCTCATAAACACAGTAATTTAGGTCAAACAGCTGAGAAAGAAAACATTTGTGTAACAGTATATTGAATCCGGGCAGCTCTTAAAGTGACAGCAGTCTAATATCATGTTAATCAAACAACAAAAGAGAAAATCTCTCACTGCTCTTGAGTAAATCACTTTTGTAACTTTAATAAGATTAAATATATATTTACTATACATAGTGAGGAATATGCAGTGTTTTTATACATTTGATTACTTTATACAATGTATGTAGAATTTCTTATTTACTTTGTTTGTCCTATTGCTCGAAATTACTTTATTATTCTAATTTAATCACTGACTGTTTACTTGTCTTCAGTAAACTTGAGTATTTTTTTATTAAGGCTAGCATTAGCTTCTGTGATATTGACAATTATGAAATTTCTATAATATCGGCGGCTGTCACTAATGATTATTTTAGTGAGTCGAGTAATCAGTTGATCATCCTGACGATTTATCGAGTAATCGGATCATAATTAATTTTTTTTTAGGTAATTAGACCACAAAAAAATTAGAATAAATAGACCTAAGTGAACAACTGCCTTGAAAAATTTCTTGAAATACATTTAGAATAACAATGGGGCAATAATAATTAGTTCAAATGTGACCCTGGACCACAAAACCAGTCATAAGGGGCAGTTTTTGGAAATTGAAATTTATACACTGAAAGTTAAATAAATAAGCTTTGCCTAGGTTTAAGTTTGCCTAGGTTTATAGATGATTTACCTTACAAATCTGATGAGGTGGCACACGTTGTGTTCCCAGATGAACATTACAATAAACCCAAATTCACAGCAATATGCAGAGATGCTGTTTTAGATGCTCCACACATCTAATAAATAATAACAGTTTGTGCGGAGCAGCAATACTTTACTATTCTAAGACGCACATACATAACATACATGCATGTAAATAATTAAAGCACATGTATTTATTTAACTGAATTGTAGTGTTTGTGAATTCACAATAGCATTATGATTTCTTATGATTTTTAAATGGGTTTAATATATCTTGCAGCTTTGGAAAACAGTCTAATAATGTGTTTGAGGTATTCTTGTCTGTGAAATGTGCCACATCCATATTTTAAACAATTTTTGCCGGTTACTCAACACAGGCAAAATGCAATCATAGATTTTTTTTAAATCTAGTACTTGAACTGAATCAAGGAATTGTGACAGCCCTAATAGTATTAAATTTTTATTTTTATTAAATAATAAAAAATATAGCCTTGTGGGCAGTGTGCTGACATACAGCGCCAATGCACTCTGGGCGTCCCAAGTTCTAATCCCGACCCGAGGACCTTCACCGATCCCACCCACTTCACTCCTGTCACATCTGTCCTGTCTTAATAAAGGCAAAAATGCCAAAAAAATCTTATATATAGATATATATCGTTACCGTAAAAAACCTATTTACTCAAATTGTAATATAAGACTTTGGTCATTTGGCCCACCCCTAAATATTAAATATCAATTTTT
>NPDK01120092.1:425-12762 GCA_013461565.1 Labeo gonius
GAGTAACCCTGTACTTTTTTGTTATTATTGGCCACCAATGATGAAGGCCTTAATCTGATGAACTTTAGTCTTTCCGTTATGTTATTAATAGTACATTTTACAGCAAAACAGATGCATCAGCTCAAATATGTTATTAACGCTAAGTCATTAAATGACATATACAGGTCCACCAAAATCCCCTAATGCTTGTATATTTACAGCAAAGTTCCATCAGCCGCTGTTGCGATTTTTGTACGATAAACAAAAATATGTACACATGTAGCCTACTTGAAATCTGTTTAAGAATGCTGAACTCTGACAGCTGTGTATTTAAATCTGTTATTTCTTCTTAAATTCTTGGAGTGGCTAACTGTCATTAGAGCATATAAAGTCTTCTTCCCACACATGAAACTCAAACTATGAAGTACATTAAGGTAGCCAACATTTAAGGTAAGGATAGAAAAGCGGCCCCAGAAAAGTTATTTGGAAACTTTAGACAAATGAAGTCCCAAGGTTGACATTAGATCAAATACTAAATATGAATATCTTTCTCATAATCAGAGACAAAGAATGTTTTTATTTTAATTAGTGTATGACGGGAATTATGGCAATTCCCGGAATTCTCATATGACTTGGGAAATTCTCCATTGTCTTTTTCAGGATGTCTGTTCAAATAACACACACACACTCTCTTTCTCTAGAGGCATGAGCTACTGGAACTGGAGTTAATAATACCAAATGACAGCTCAATCACTTATGTTTATTATTTTAGGTTGTTTTTGGTTTTGGTTTAAGATCTTTTTCTCAATGGGAACATTTTTGTAGCAAAACTAAAATTTGAATCCATATGTTTTTTTCTTCTAATTTCTCCTTTTTTGTTTCTTATTTCTTTTTATTTCTGTTAATGGAAACAGTTCCAGAGCAACAATTACTAGACCCACAATATTAGTCATAATCCATTACTTGTAAACCATGATTTTACAAGATTGCGGTGCATGACCATTATTTTGCCCTTTGTTTGGCATGGTTTCATAATGTATCTGCACATACTGTATGTGGTTCATAAACTCTTTACATTAATAAGATAAATAATGTACCCATATGTAATTTCATTATCTTACGTTAGTCATTATTTGTTGGTTAAATATTTGAATATTTGATACTTGAATACAATATATGTGGTACTGTATGTGGTTCATAAACTCTTTACATTAACAAGATAAATAATGTACCCATATGTAATTTCATTATCTTACGTTAGTCATTATTTGTTGGTTAAATATTTGAATACAATATATAATGACAATGAATTAAACTTATCCCCAAGCTTTAATTATGTGTCAGTAATATGTGTTATTTTATTACTGAGTTATTTTAGCAAACTTCCCCAAATCACTTTATTCAGACTTTATTCCGAGAATAAATTGTACCATAAATCATGATATAGCCTACAGTAACGTATTTTTTTTTCCCCACTAAGGTATTATTAATATGCAAAATGTAAACACAAACACAGAAATATTATTTACTTCATAGCTTTATTGCCTTTAGTTTTGTTAGATTTGTTCTTCATGTTTTCAAGTTTAAAACATTCAGTATCAAAACAGGCTTATAAATAAATAGAAATATATTAGGTTAAGTTAACAAATGTACTTCACATAGCCCTCTGACACATAGTCATATCTCTGATCATATTTTCTTACAGACACTTAAATACATACATTAAATAAATAGACGAACACATTAATTTAACACACCTGAATTATAAAGCAACTTTTTTTTTTTTAAAAAAAGTTTTAGAGTCATAGGTATTCATTCATATAGAATGGTAATTCACTTTTTACAAAAAAGGAAAATTAATCAGTTCATGTAGTTTTTCCCCCCCAGTTGTTCAGTTCAGTCAAAATGCAGTGTCCCAAAGAGCTTGTCCCAGTGAGTGAAGTATGGAGCGTAGTTGGACTTGAACTTCTGATGGTGGACATCATGATGCGGAGCTCCTCCGTACAGACCAAAAGGCACCAGTCTGTGTGTCGCCCATGGCAGGTCATAGCCACAGTGGTCCTCAACTGACAGCCACATGTTCAGGATATGGAAAAGCATCTCTGTCATAGGATGAACCCCCAGTAACATGGGATTCACTGCAGCGAAGAAACCCAGCGACAGAGTCTCCCAAGCCCCTGAGTACTCAGTGGCCAGAGCGAAGGTGGATGTGTATTTGTGATGCACCTTATGGAAAGTGCGGTACAGCCAAGGTACTTTGTGATGCAGAAGATGCCATACAAAGTACTGGAAGTCAAAGAGAAGCAGGCAAGCAGTAAGATCCCAGATAACTCGCAAGAGTCCAGGTGCCATCGCTGTGTAGCTGACAGGTCTCCAGTACCAGTGCAGGACACTCAGCGGGAAGATGTACATGGCATGATTGTAGAGGGAGAGCGCGAGGCAGCTCCACATCATTGTCCAAGACACGCTGGTTTTCTGTTGAATCTTGTATCTCCGTATCAGTGCTACCCTAGGAGACAGGGCATCCAGAACAACAAAAGGCAGGCAGAAGCTCAGGTAGACTGTAATAGAGAAGAGAACTGGGAAAAATGGAGACCTTAGCAGGGTCTCGTACTGCAGAATGCTATCCCAGATGTTCTGTAGTCCAAACATTTTCATTTCTTTTCAGTTCTGTGTCTGAATAGTAACACATGGCCACTCTCGCGCCTATATATTACAGATCCCCGCCCCCTTTCCTTTAGTGACGCTGCAACTCACCCTAAATGGTTCTTCCTGTTGGAATTTCCAGTAAATTTTCCGTAGAGTGAGATCTCAGGTGGCATGTTAGTCAGATATGTAACTATATAAATCTATATAAATCTATAAAAATAAAGATCCTGCAATACTGCAGAGACTAAAAATGGTTTATTAGCCTACAATAATGTTAGAATATAAACGATGATGATGGAAAGACAAGTGTATTGAAAAACAGTGCGGAAAGGATAACTGAACAAATAACACATAAGAGTAAGGTAACATTCAAAACCTGCAAACGAACTTACCTTAAGGAAATGCAATGTACCCTACCAGTTATCCTTTTCAGATAACAGATGAAGCAGTCAATCTCACCCAGTCCCACTTGATATTGACATTCCACATTCCGAGTTTTTAAACCTGACAAATTATCTATTAATCCTACAAAATATGACAGCTAATGTTGTATTTGCGTTCTCGGTTTTCACTTCTGTAAGAGTATCTCGAAGAACAGCAGTGAGACTGACAGTGCAAGAGTTATTTCAGTTTAATCAAGTTAACACCGCCATCTGCTGTTTACAAAAAAGGCTGCTGCCCCTCCAACGACTTACCAAGATTTTTTATTTGTTTTTCACGCTCTATTTTTGATTAAGTTGTCACACATCTAGGACATTTTCTCTGCTAGACTAATGTGTGAAAGAAGGATAAACAAACAAGCTGACAAATAACATTTTAACTAAAAGTACACAACACTGCATTAAAATGATAGAAACATTACGAAATGCGAGAATAATTGCATATGACTCGAAACGTATTTATAATAAAATTATAGGATATTTTATAGCGAAATAAATGAAAACTAGAAACATATGGAATCTTATTTATTTATTTATTTATATTTATTATATATCTATCTATCTAGGGTAGAGTGGGGGAAAACGCCCCCTACTGTTTTTTTTTCCAAAATAACCACAAGATGAAATCCAGACACATTTTTATTGTAACTATGGACTACATTGACAAGAGTGATATCGAAGTTTTCACCATGAAGCTTACACTGGTGATGCACCGGAGTGAAAACGGATTTTACAGTGAATTATCTAATTTTCAGAAGTAAGAAAAAAAGTGTTTTAAAGCTTGTTGTTTTGTAGAACATCACAGTTATATATGATATGAGAACAGTAGGGCCTGTAGATAGGACGTATGTGTTATTTAATAAAAATATTATTATATTTTCAGAATGACACAATTTTTTCTCAAACATAGTCAGTGGGGTAAAATCCCCCCCAGCCTAATGGGGGTAAAACGCCCCCAGGGAGCAATGGGCAATTACCACCCATGGTACAAATTTAATTTTTGTTAAAAATCTAATAGCATTAAAACCCTGGACCTTGTTTATAATTTATATCATTGTCACTAAAACTATGATAATTTTTCTGAACACATTTAACTTTTGTTTCACAGAAAAAATTAGGCTGCACAGTCTTTAAGGGGGAGGGCGTTTTCTCCCACTCTACCCTATATGCTTGTTTTATTTATTTGTTATTATTTATTTATCAAATATGAAACCCGGCCTGTAAATAATATACTTTCATACATCATGGGTTTATGACAAATAAAAATCAAAAGTAATTTAAATTTACATCAACAAGTTTCCTTTCACAGTGTCACGAAAGCGAAACCTATCCCTCTGCCTTTTTACTTTCGTTTTCGTGACATCGAATCTTTCGACACGCAAACCAAGGGGAAGAACGTTTCCTGAAAAATATTAAATGAGGTAGGAGTGAATAGAACCTATTGTAAGTAACACATTTATCAACCAAACGTTTAATTAAAATGTAGCATACTGACCTCGCATGTGCTGACTACTCTTAAGCAAACCTGTCCAAAATTGCCTATACACGCCTGAATTACCGCGTAGCCAAATGAGAAAGTCATTTGCATGTTCTTCATTTGATGTATACCTCGTAGCAGTCATATATATATATTCTTTACATTGCTATCTAATCTTTCTATCTAAATTTGTTTCGCAAAATAACATGCATGCTGTGGTTATAATAATATAATATAATAATAAACTGTTAATCATAACTTGCATGTTCTCAAGTGTTACACAAAAACACATTTCTTTTCCTCATGTCTCCAGCAACAAAGACATGGAAACAAAGCTCAGGCAGCTGGAATGTCTTTTTACATGGGGAGTGGAAAAATCAGACATAAGGGATTTAAACAGCTTACCCGACAGACTCCATGACAGGATCAGATTTTGTCATCAAAAGTATCATGCCACGTATTTCAACCTTCTGGCTTTTATCAGGCACTTGGAGGGTAAAACCGAGAGTGCGCTGGACTACCTTCAAAAGGCTGAATTGGCATTAAAAGAAGACCAACGAAATAAAGCTGAGTTCCTTGTGACGTTCTCTAGCTTTGCATGGGTACACTATCACTTGCAGAGGCTAAATGATGTGGAAGATTACTTGAACAAGGTGAAAAGTATATGCAAGGACATACCAGGTTCATCAGTTTACTCCTGCAGCTTGCCAGTAATACATGGTGAGAAAGCCTGGAGCTTTCTGAGACTTGGAGGAACGTTTTATGAGCAAGCAAAAGAGAGTTTCTCTAAGGCTCTTGAAGCGGAACCAGACAACACGTTGTTTAATATAGGCTACGCAATAGTGCTTTACAGGATAGACGGTATGAACAAAGCAGACCACACTGAAACAGCCACTGAACAGCTTAGAAAAGCTCTTAGCCTTGAGCCCACAAACACTGAGATCATGGTACTTTTGGCTCTGAAACTCCAGAGGTCAAAGAGACAAGAAGCCCAGAACCTTATAAAAGAGGCCCTCAGGTTGTCTCCTGATGTCCCACAAGTAACCAGATATGTGGCTAAATATTTCAGGGTAGAAGGCTCCATTAAAGAATCACTTTCCGTCCTCACTAGGGCAGTGGAGCAGGCCCCAAACTCCTCCTTTCTGCACCATCAAATTGGTCTTTGCCATAAAAAGCTGCTTATTCAGATGTTTGAGGAAAGGAGGCCCGAAAGACGTGTTCCTGCTGCTCAGAAAGCCGCTAAGGTGGCTGAATGTATCCAGTACTTTTCAAAGGCTGTAGAGCTGAAGTCGAAAAATATTTATGCCAAAGTGGATTTAGCAGAGGCCTATGGGGAGAATAGGCAACTTGAACAGGCAGAGAAGATCTTCAGCAGCCTGATAGATGACAAGGCTCTCAGTGAGTCCGAGAAGCAGCACTGCTACACATCCTATGGTATATTTCTGCTCTACAAGAAAAAGGATGAAGACGAAGCAGTTGGTCTGTTCAAGTCAGCATACATGATTCCTATCGACAGCTACGAAAGGAAACAAGCTGGCAAGAAGCTCAGAATAATAGCAGAGAGGAATCTCAACACCAAGCAGAAAGTCAGAGAGGCATCCGAGATTTTGGCTTTTATATCATCTGAAGACAAGCAGGAGACGCAAGCAAAGGAGAATCTGCGGAGAGCCCATCAGCACTGCTCGCACACTGACGAGCTGTCAAAAAGCTTTGCCAAGGGACTGAAATTTTAACTAATTTCTTGTAAATACATTAATCAAAAAACGTATTATAAGGCTTTAAATGAACACTTATTCGTTTTCATTAATCTATTTAGTATTTAGTAATAATATTTGAAATTGAGAAACAATCTGGGTGTTAGGTGATTTTGACTTTAGTGCAGGTTACATTGTTATACCACTAAATGGCGACAAAACTGTCTTTATTAGTGAGTCCGCAGCAAACTTTTACTTTAAACGACGTCTTGTATGTATGTGTGTGTATTTTAAGTCTACATGCCACTATATATAAATACAATATATATATAATATAAATAAACACACAAAAAAATCATTCATATGAACAGTTTTATTTTGTCATTGTCTCTTAGCTGAAAGTGACAGTAAAAGACAGAAATAAACATGCAAAAGAAGCATCTAGACAGCCTTTATTTAACTACCAAATATTATACTTCATTTGAGGCGGCCTAAGCTCTCTAGCTTCTGCTATCTCTCTCTCACTGTCCCTTCAGCCAAGGTTTCAGTTTCCATTCTGATTTGGACACTCCCATCTCTAGGAGAGGTCAATAAAGCCTGCACAGCCTTCCTCATCTGAAACAGTTTGCTTCTGAAACATTTATCGTACAGACATCCCAGATAAGGTAAGTGAATGCCTAGAGTTATACAGGTTTTTGCAGTTGGTCTACAGTGGGTTCATTTGTTACAAAAATCTGTTAGATATCATATTTAATATAAAAATGTACTTCAGGAAGCAAGAAAATACATTTCCATTTTTAAAATTAAATTTTAAATAAATATACATTTTGGCTTGAATAAATACATTTAAATAAAACATATATTGACCAAAAATATAAGAAATGTAAGTAACTAAAATATATTTATGTAAGTATCCTTTAAAATCTATATTAGTATATTGGACAGTTTTTGCATATTTCAAATAGATACATGAGAAGGCCTTTTTTTTCATTTGTTCCAGGTATGGATACTGAAAGAACTCTGAGAACAAAACTTCACCAGCTGGAATGCCACTTCACCTGGGCTCTGCTGAAAGAGCATATAGATCTAAACGATGTTTTCAATAGGCTGCAAGAACAGATTAAGTTGGATCTCACAAAGAAAGATGGACTTGCCCGAACTTACAGTGCTTTGGCATACATCCAGTTCCTTTTGGGGTTTCACGAGGAGGCACATAACAACCTCATGACATCCATGGAGCTACACATGGAATGCCATGGGGATGAATTTCATAAGACTCTCATTGTCACTTATGGAAACCTTGCCTGGTTAAACTACCACATGAAGAACTACACAGAATGTGAAAGCTACCTGAAGAAGCTTCAGAAGATAAATGAAACCCTTCCAACTGACTTATCAGTTCCAGTGGTGCTTGGTGAGAAGGGATGGACTTTTCTTAAATTCTCACGCAAATATTATGAAAGAGCTAAAGAGTGTTTCAGGAAGGCTTTAGAACAGGAACCAGAGGAAGGCGAATGGAATGCTGGTTATGCCATTGCACTGTATCGCACTGAATATGAGAGTATCTCTTTGGAGGATTCACCTACAATAAAACAACTGAGACGGGCCATTGAGACGAATCCAGATGATGACGTTCTGAAAGTCCTCTTAAGCATGCGACTGATTATTTACAAGAGGTACAACGAGGCTGAAAGCTTGGTAGAGAGGGCTTTAGAAAGATCTCCAGATCACCCACATGTCATGAGATATGTTGCGAAATTCTTCAGGAATCAAAAACGTGTGGACAGGTCAGTTGATCTTTTGAACCAAGCGCTTAAACGCTCACCCAATTCGAGTTTCATACATCATCAGTTGGCTCTTTGCTATAAGCTGAAGAAAATCCAACTGCTGCAGGAGCGAAGTCACCATACCAAAGGGTTGAAAGTTCAACAGATTCGCGATCAATGCATCTATCATTTGGAAAAGGCCACCAGCCTGACGGCCTCCTTCATTTCTGCAATGAGTGATCTAGCGTTGCTGTACGGAGAGAACCAGGACATATCGCGGGCTGAGGAGCTGTTTCGGATCACTTTTAAAGCAGCCGAAGAGAAAAATGACAATCTACATGTGGTCAACTTTTATTATGCTGAATTCCAGCTGTACTGCCACAGATGTGAGCCGTTAGCTATCAAACACTTCATGGAATGTCTAAAGATGAGCCCGGATTCAGTCGAAGGGAAGAGAAGCGCCTACAATTTAAAGAAGATCGCTGACAAACGGATTCAGAGAAACACACTGGAAGGGGAGGCTTACGGGATACTAGGGTTCCTTCATAAGGCAAAAGGGGAGAAACGTCAAGCCATTGAGTGCTATGAGAAAGCTCTGAGTTACGAAGACAATGATGAGTTCCTCAGTAATCTTAGTGCACTCAGACTGTAAAAGTCAAAGTCATCACATATTATGCGCTTACACTATTAGATGTACATTATGTAATATGCATTTGATTGTGCTTTATGTACTGACACTGCATGGCTATTTATTATGTAACTGTACAATAGAGATTAAGTCAGAAAAAAATGATCAGAAAATATATAATGTATTGTATCTGTTTATGTTCTAAGATTAAACTACTATAGGCCCAACATCACTGGCTAAAAATATTTTACAGTATTACTAAACTGTGATTATCCAAAAGGCACTTTACACTAAGAGCTTAAATGTTTAAATAAAATTCATAATGCATATAATGCTTGTTTGTCTGATTTTTCTCAAGCAGTTGTTTGTACAGGTAATGAGGGCCATAAGAAAGGTAAATATAATTATGCATTTCAGTGTGTCATGACTTTTCTTCCAAACATCAGAACTCCTTGGAACAAACAAGTAAAATTATAAGTAAATGTATGCTGTACATTCCCTCCCTAAAAGATAAATATTTGGTAAAATAAAACATTTCACCTTTAAACGTATCATCCAGCCACATCAATCATTAGACAGCAATATAATCCAAATGACAGCCAACCCAAGGACATTTAATTATATAATTAATATTTAACTTGCCCCCTGTAGAGTGTAACACAAGTGTGTATTTGATTACATTTTGAGGTGTGGATTGAGTTGAGTTGATCACCTTTCATTCTGGCACAAAGTGTGCACTGTATTTTTTACATTTCTTTTCAATAGAGACATGTTGCATTTAAATCTATGTTCATTTTCCTTGTGGCACAATTTCTGCAGGTCCTTAATAAATGCTATAAGTCTATTACCATTATTCTTTCTAACAATATGTATATTAGCATCATGATGGCAAGTATTACAGCTCTTCTACAAGTATACAAAATGCACATAAAACAATCTATTCAGTTTAAAAAAATAATAGTAATACAGTTGATGGTCCCTATTGATTTATATAGTATTGGAGAAAAATACTATGGAAATCTATTTGTCTTAAATTCATACAGGTTTGGAACAGCTTGAGGGTAAGTAGATGATGCCAGAATTTTCATTTTTGGGTGAACTATCACTTTAAACATCTTTTTTTAACGCAGCTGAAGACAAGCATCTCAACAATTAACTGGCCCAGGGCCAGCTGGACAACATGAGAAAATAAGACAAAATAGCTCATTTGAACAGACTTGAGCACAACTGTAATTAGGCCGAAAGGTAGGACAAGTACATGTGAAATTTTTGTTATGCCGCTTGTCCTTCATAAAACTTTTTGGGGAGAGTTGAATGCAGGTTTAGTCAGAAATTCAACAACTCAAGTGAAAAATAAAACATATCAAGAAAAACTATCAAGTGTATATCGCCGACAGATTGAGTCTGTCTTGTTATCGGGGAATAACATAACTTGGAATGTCATGAGTCGACTGACCAATCAGAATCAAGCATTCCACAGAGCCGTGTAGTAACACAAATTCAGACTTAACACCTCTTATTTACTTTGAGATCAATCTGAGGTAAAGTACAGATTTAAGAAATATAAATAATTTAAATGTTATGATTCTGGTTTTTAAATCAAATGTTTGCATAATAATGACGGGAAACGCTGGTATCTAACAATGCCTTGGAAAAAAACATTTTGTAATTAAATTACGTAATTCAGTTACATGCACTACTCCCCAACACTGCGTACAATTTATTATGTCTGCAATTAATTTTATTTTAGGATGTCATCAGTAGTTCCTAGAAAGCAAAATGTTTTCGGATGGTATGTGCCTTGAATCTCGAAAAACGAAACTGGCAGGAAAGTCATGACGCCTCTTTCAGGAACTGAAAGTAGACTGCTACAGTGCATACTAAGCTACTGAAACATCACTATCCCGTCCGTATACTTTTCCGCAAGCTACAAATAAAAGGATGTCAGAGATGAGGTGAGTGCCGTTTCTACATTTGAACTAAAGATTTGTCTTGATATTTGAAACTACATGACAAACGATAATAATAACAAAGGTTGGGAAGTTTTGGAATCTGGCCGGCAAGATCTGAAGAATTGGGTAGCATCAGAACAGAAAAGCAGTAGCTAATCTGCTCGCTGTCGAGATTCAAGTTAAAATTGTCGTTCAGATAACTGTTCAGATTGTATAGAATACTTAGTTTCCATAATAAGAGTAATTTGGTAAGAAATAAGAATCATGTCCTCTCGTATTAAAGAGCTAATAATAATTTCATTTTGCACGGATATATATTGTTTTAATTGAAAAATTATTTGTGATGATTGTGGTTCAGAATAAATTTGACAACTGTTGACAATTCTATAATTTAATATATAAACATTTATATCTGCTGAGACTTAAAAAACATGAGAAATGACAAGGCTGCCAAACTAATAAACAAGTACCCAAATAAATATACAAAGAAATGTAAAACAACAATAAATGAGTTTACTTTCACTTTACTCTTGTTTATTTGTGCATGATTGAATATTTTACACATTTATTTTTTTTATTTAGGGTATTTATTTATACATTTATTTAATTCCACGTTTGTTTATTTTCACATATATTTATATCAACATTTATTTTCACATTTATTTATTTCCTCATTTCTTTGTCCATATGGTAATGAAGGGGGCGTGTTTTACCTTAGATGTAGCAATCACCTCAGAGTTGTAGCCTTGGCCAGAAAAAAGCTTTGCAATATTAGGAAGCATGAATGTACTAGTTAAATGCATGAATGCAGTTGTTTCAAACACACTGATCAGTATGACTGAGCTGCTGCATAAATTTCACCAGCAATAAACACAAGCTCTTATCAGTCACATCCAGTTAATTATCAGATCTGATCTATTGATGTTGTAGTTTCTGTAAATATTCAGATAAATACTGAAAATCCCACCTGGACGCTTTATCTAGGAAATAATATGTTTGTTCATTTGTTCATATACTGTACAAAACAGTTATTATTATTATTATTAAATTGCTTAAACCAGAATATATAATTTTAACCATATCGCCCACGTCTAAGCCATTCATTCATTGACTTGCACGACAAAGGCCTCATAGCTTCTTTCCTGTTTAAGCCAGAACTCTATGCTCTTAGTCTAAAGTAAAACATTTCCATATATATTTCCATTTCATTACCATATCACAAAGCAATGTAGAAATAAATAAATGAAAAATACATAAATGTTAAAAGAAAATACATGTATAAGATATAAAAGTAGAAATATTTATTTGTGTGTGTGTGTTTGTTTTTAAATTTCTTTGAAAATTAATTAATTAATTCAGCTTTGGCATTAAGCACTGGGATTGGTGCTGGATAAGGTGTTAAAGTGGTCAGCAGGGGGCGTGCTCTCTGCATCCAAATTTACTAGTATAGTGGTAGGACATACAGCCTACTATAAAAGTCTCTGTAGTTTAAATGATTATTTAAACGGAGGTCCTGTCTCTATCTGCTTATTTAAAAAACCTAGGGTGTTTACCTAAAAGACTAGGAATGTAGTCCACAGTAGTATCACAACATGTGCCTCACCCATTGATCTGGTAACTCCCATTACTTTTCTGCAGAGACCTATACTTGAGAGATTCTCCTGTGACTCTTCTTTGAGTTATATAATGTATAAACATATATACAGACGTGGACAAAATTGTTGGTACCCTTCGGTCAATGAAAGAAAAACT
>NPDK01120215.1:0-10645 GCA_013461565.1 Labeo gonius
AAAAAGCAAGTATTGATGGGCGAAATGGAGCTTTCGAAATGATTCAGTAAAACCATTACTTCACAAAACTAATAACTGTTTTAAAGTGCTCTAAACAGAAATCTGAATTTGTTTTAGAACGGGACTTCAAATTGCGTATTGCGAATCATTTGATTTAGATCAGAACTTTGCGTATCATGATTCAGATGATGCATGATGATGCATTTTGATTCAGATCGGGACTTCGGAGCGCATATTGCAAATCATTTGATTTAGATTGGAACTGGTTTGTGAACCATTTTAAATTAATGTTTCAAATCAAATGATTCATATGTGATTTGCGTATCACAAAGTTTGATTTAGACAGGGACTTCAATGTGGGTTCGCAAATCATTTGATTCAGTTCAGGACTTTGGAGCGCCTATGGCGAATCATTAGTTTCAGATCAGGATTTCGGAGCAAAATTCAAATCTATTTTTATTTTATTTTATTTTTTATTTAAATTTAAAGTAGAAAACATCAAACCATTAAGGCAGTACAGTTATTTAAAACAGAAAGAAAAAAAAGGTACATACACACAAATACAAATCCCTTAACAAAATTAACTGTAGTTTTACTATATTAAAAGTGTAGTATATTTTTGTATATTTAAATTTTTTTATTCATCTTTATTTTAGAATTTGAAAGAGAAGACATTGTTGTAAATGAGATCTCGGTCTAAAGTCCTTGGAAATCAAAAAAGTAGTTCTAGAAAAGTCCTTGAAATTCCTGGAATTTTATTTTACAGTATCTGTATGAACCCTACAGACAAGACAACCTTTTCACTTCTTAATAGTACATTTGTTTCTTACGAACAAGCAGCTTTTCAAATCACATTAACTGATGTACTGGAGTTTGTGGATTATTGTGACGTTTTTATCAGCTGATTGGACTCATTCTGATGGCACCCATTCACTACAGAGGATCCATTGGTGAGCAAGTAATGTAATCTTGGATAAACATCTTGGGTGACCTGAGGGTGAGTAAATTTTCAGCAAAGTTTCATTCTTGGGTGAACAATTACTTTAAAATTTGTAGGTTTCCACGCTTCTCTTTTTTATTGGTTTGTGATAATGGTTATATGGCCTGAGTGAATGGTTGAACAGACCACTGAAGAAACAATTTACAAGTATTTATTTTAAATATTTCATTTTTGCCTCTATGTGGTGTTTTGTTTATTGGTTTTAAAGTCAGTGGCTGCTAATGATACACAAGACAATCAAGTGTTTAGGAAAACATTAAATTTGCATTACATTCTCTACATTATGCCAACTTGTTTTTGTGAATTAGCAGGGACACATTTGCAGCTGCAAGACATTTACACATTAATAACATTGTGTTTAGATTGTGTATACAGCAAAGGCTACAAGTCCCAGACTCCTTCTGGTCATTATAAGGTTGTTTTTTATGCTAAATAGATAGGTAATTTATCTCACTGACGTTATAACTACATTTTGGCACAGAGCTGGGTGTAATGAATGAGAAATAAGCCAACATAAAACCTAGACGCATTACTTTTGCTCAAAGGAATGCTGAGAGGACTTTTATGTCGACCAATATCGAAGAACCCAATTGCTTCTGTATCACTTTCTGAAAGGTTGTAAATTTACTGAAAATGTTATTTTTTTCTTTCTGCCTGTGAAATTGGCTTTTTATATACAGGGTCTTTACGAGCCACAATGCACCTGAAACAGGATGCAGAGCAAAAAAAAAAACATTTTTGTAACCCCTGGATAATACACAAGAGTTTCCTAGTGTGTTCATCTTAAATTTACATTTAATAGAACTTAATTTTATGATATGTTTATCTATTTCCCATTTTATCTCTATTATTTGGTGTTGTTGCTGTTAATGCACTGGTTTTTTGAGTACTACTTCTGGCTAAATAAATCTTCATATTGTTACGCACAAATAAACAGCTCAACGGTTGAAGCTGCTGTATGACATATTTCATACTCGGAGGACTTTTATAAAAATCTATTTGTTGTGCTATCTGGTGCATTACATAACCCGCCATATCTCCATATCAGTACAGCATCTGAGCAGTTATTGAACTTGAGCTGTATCACTCTATTCACCCAGATCAATAACAAGTGGGCAGTTGTTGCAGTTACCTGAGCGTTTCCTGACAAGAGCCTGCCAACAGGCTCTTCAAACGCTTTTTCAAGAGCCTGACACAGAGAGCATGTTATATGTGGAGCACCGCAAAGTGCTTAACCAGATTTTACACACTGCATTCCCTTTCTCTCCAAAACAGATGCTTATCATTATCAGTACATCTGCTTCGAATATTTTTTTAAACAATGCTATTTGTTAAAGTGCACTGGCTCTGCAAATATTGTAAGTGCATAAGTGTTTTGATCAATACAAGCAACAAAAATGGCATAAAAATATTTATATTCGTGCTTTTAGAATTTTAATGGTGCTAGAAAGCAGGTATAAAGGATTTTTCAAGGATGTTATAATAAAATATGTATCAGAATCTTTGCTCACACACATTCTGCACATGTATTTGGTTGACCTTTCAAGAAATAGCTGCTAGCTGGTTGCAAACATACTGAAGCAGCCCTAAGCGATTTTATTTGGCAGGATCTTATTCCTTATAGAACAGCACGTCAACGCCTCTTTCTCGATTTCTGAAGCGTGCTTTGTTATTCAGTGATGCACAGTGCACACATTATGATGAAACTGCACAACAGTACTTTCCTGCTTAAAACAGAATAACTGAACCCGTTCTGTGTCTGTGGGGTTTTCATCCATTTTGCAATTTGCTTGACTTTTCCAAAATGTCACTGAATTTGTTTACATTGTCAATGTAAACAAAACTGCTTTGAATCTAATCTAATTCTTGTCTATACTTTAAATACTACAAGCACAAACAGCACCAGATGCTGAGACAAAATAGTATGTTCAAAAATCACACTACACCAGGCCAGTGTTTGCAAGGCACTTTATATTCTAACCTTAAATGCCTTGCATATCTATTAAAGCACCTGGCACATCTATAAACGTAGACTCCTAATAATATGCCTTGTGTGTCTAACAGACAACTCCATAACAATAAACTAAGTGAAGATGAATGAACCTCACTTCTAAAAGAGGATTACAGCTATCTGTGCTCGCTCAAAGCCGTGAGCAGAAATCATCTTTATCGCCCAGACAGCTTAGCTGGGGCTTCCTTCCTCCAGCATTTTCACCCACTGTCCTTTAAGTCTGATGTACTGAGTACAGTGGGGGCTCAACCTCAGTTTTAAGATGGATCTGTATTCATGTAAGCCCCAGGATTTGTGCTGAAGGAACTATTTTCTTTCTGTTAGATTGTTCAATCAAAGAGCATGTCTGTTTTAGCATTCATCAGCATTCAGAAAGCGTTCCTCAAGTCATTTGTTAAAATGGGCATATGAGTAAAAATAGCCTAAGATATCATTTTAAGGGATTTTCCACTTTACATGATTTTTTTTTTGTCAGTCTTGAAAGCATTATTATTTTGCATTATTATAACAGTGTTCAATCAAACTAAACAGTGCAATTAAACTAAATTCAGAATTTAAGAATTTGGCTTCCTTTTAAGTTGCAATTTGATTTTAACTGTCCACATCCAACATGAAGCTGAAATAGAATTGGAATTGGAATGAAAGAGGAATTTACTGAATTTAAAGTAAATGAAAACAAATTATGTTATTTTGAGTAGGGGTTTAAAGGAACGCATATTTTTCGGTTCGACACGCAAACAGTTTTGTTAAATCATTGCACATGCCGAATTTCGAATTTCTAGTGATATTCGATTCTTGTACGAATCGTTCTTTTGAGTCGGTTCTCAGTAAGTAACCGGTTGAGCCGGTTCACAAAATCAAACTTTAGTTCGGGTTGATGACGCAAGACGCACAGTTGAAGTAGCACGTCCGAAAATAAGAACCGGTTCAACAAACTGTCGAAGTCTGTCGATGATTACCGAAGATCCTGACGGGTGAGTTGCTGACATTGTACAACGACCCTTATGCGAAATCTAAGCTTCCAACAAACAAAACATAGGCGCATATTCTTATATCTGGTTTTATTAAATAGGCCTTCATTTTTATTAAAGCACTGAAACAAATTTAATTTGTGCGTGCAAATTAAAATATGTATTTTTCGATTTTAAATAAAGCAGTTTATAAGGACAATAAACAAGGAGTTGATAAGACTGGTTTACTCGTTTACTCGCTATTACACCGAGTTGTTTGAAAGAAATGCATAGTGACTCGTTGATGACGACATCAGGAACTGATGACTCAGCTTTTTGAACCGGTTCATTGAGCTAAAAAGAACCGGTTCGCGGAAATTAATCGGACTGTGCATCATTAGTCAAGACGAAGCTAATTAGAAGGCGAGAACAGTACACTGGTCCATACGATGAGGATAAATATATCAGATGTAATGAATTAAATGTAAAAATCTATTCGGCTTAGGCTTTACCCTGGTGAAAAAACAGCATATGATGGTAGGTATGTTTTGATGCTGGGATGCTTTTTAGGTAGGTTTTGATGCTGGTTTATGCTGGTCCTTAGCTGGTCATGCAAAAGACCAGCAAAGAACCAGCAAAGGACTAGCTTAAACCAGCATCAAAACCTACCTACCAGAATATGCTGTTTTTTCAACAGGGTAAATAAGGAGGATATGTACAGTCAAGATTACTGCAAAAAGTCAGGCCATTATTGCTAAATAAATCCCTTGAAAAGTGATAGCTGACAGGGTTTATTATTTTTTTTATAAATAACCAGCTTACCTTACTTAGGTGCCTAAAATAATGACAGAAATATCACAGGGGGGCTGGCAAAGTGTATTTGCTTTTTATAATTTAGTTGTAACAACGACCATATCCACTTTTGTTGCTATTAGCCATCCAAACCTCTTTAACAAGCCACGTAGACTAGGCCTATTGAACAGTTATAGCGCTTTGTGACTGTGAACACATAAAATTGCTGCTGCTGTAGCAATCAAAATAACTTATTGCCTCAACATGCCTACCTACAGTATTTATGAATTCTACTTGTCAAAAAGTCTAGTCCTGTCAGCATACTTTCAACCCACACTGAATAGATCAAAGGTGTGGCTGGTTCCTTCCCCAAAGTTAATGCCTGAAGTGAGAATGGATGTATCAATAGATTTACTAACTGGAATTTTCATTCGACTGTAGCTTTATACATTTGAATAAGTGTAAGGTGATGCCAAAAGAAGGTGTTTTTTAACATGTTGATTCTTATAAGCTTTAAAGGTCATTAATATTCCCGCACCCATTCGGTGTCAAAACAGTGTCAACCGATGATGCATTGCATTTTAAGATAAAGGTTAATTGCCTGAAATTGGCTTTTAATAATCCACGTTCTGCAATACAACGTCTGTGAATGCATTATTAATGAGACAACAACAAAAACATTATGAGCAGCAATACAGGTCGCAGATCTTCCGAGCCTTTAATTAGATTGTATTGAATATAAACATACCTCTTGCGGAAACGGTGCAAGCACAATTACCTAGTGTATCAGTATGTCTTAATATTCAGTGTTATTACCCTCTCCATGTGGTAGTTAAAACATGGTGAAGTGCATTAAAGATATTTCACTTTCATCATAGTTTTATTTATTTTCCTTTGCAGAGAACTGGTCCTATTCACAAAAACACAATGCATGTTTGTAATTTGTTGCTTTCAGGGTTTTTTCTCTTTTCTCTTTCATGCGAGACCATTTTAGCGACACTTCAGGACAAAGATAAACTTACGAAGGATATTTGTAAACGTAACCACGCACAGCCCTTCAGAAGCCGAACAGGTGCAAAGATGAAAGCGTGTTTTTTCAAAGTGCTATAGAACCTCCAGGTCAGACCTCTTCTTATTATCATAAGTATTGCGCTTTTTTCTTTATCTTCAGACTGTGTTGCCCTTCAGTGGGCAGAGTCTCATCACAATTGCTAACCATCTGCAAGGTAAATAGTGCTTACCTCAAGGGTTATAAAAACTTTGCAGAAAATCCAGCGTGCTACACCAGCGCTCAAAGAAAAAGGTGCGACTCAGCACCCAGGAAAGTCACATGCCATTAAGAGTGATTTGACAAAGGGGCTCTGTACATTTTTTAAGGAAATAAATTTAAATAGGGTTGTTAAAATACACGCTATGCGTGAATCTGTTATGTTGTAAAATGAATCTGTTTTTCCCCATCATACTCAGAAAGAAAAATGAAGCCAGATGTTTGCTAAGTGTGCATTTTTTTTCTAATATCCTGTTCTCAGCAGATGCAAATTATGAACATCTACCAATTATACTGAGGCTAATAGACATGTTGAAAAGCGGAATTATAATTTGATTGAATGTGGAACACTCAGCAGTGTTAGGATAATTTATTGCCTGGCTTTAATGTATTGATCTCAAATGACAACAAATCCCGAATTATCAATAATTATGCTAATAGCTGCATTTGGAAAGGCAAACAAAATTCTACTGCAAAAATAAGGATGTGAGTGTTTTTAAATACATACAGTACATATGTACACTATAGTGGTGTAGACGAACACTGTAGATGAACAGTGCTTTGTTTAGATATTCATGTAAATGTGATATGAAACTAATTATAAAGGCTATTGAGCTTTCCACCCAATTGGAATAACAATCTGCTGCCGTCTCAAACTATACACAGATTAATGCATTAGCTGTGTTAACATGCTGGCACCCTTTGAAAAGAGGAAATGTTCTAATGCTGCCCTTTATTTAAGTTTTTATAAAAGCCCTTGTGAAGTTTAGATATTTCCAAGGCTTTTGTGCGATGCTTTCTTTTGAACACATAAAAACTTAATTCCCTGATTAATCAATAAGCCACAAGCTTTAACCAAAATCTTGATTTCTAAAGACTATAAAGCAATCTTTTGAAAGGCCACTTTTAATACAGTGCCTTTTAGAAATGGTGTTCAGTAGTTCTTTAAACATCAGTGATTTTAATACTTTAAAACGACTAGCATTGCTGTGCAATCATTTCATGCACGACCCATTCAACACTGAACTCGCCGCTTGTGTATTTTTTCCTCCTCGCACACTACATTTCCATTCCTCTACCTGGACAATGTCTCTTGACCTGTCAATGCTGTACGAAGATACTATAAATCTCTAGCTGAAATGAAGCTCTGCTCATCTTAGGACAAGATGGTGTCATTATTTTCCAAGGCAATTGAGAGGAAATTGAGATATCATTCAACGTAAGGGCTGCTGACTCAAGTCTCTGCTGTTTCCTTATTAAAGGGTCAGGGCCAAAATTCCTCTTATAGACAGCGTTTCATCAAAAGAAAGGGATGATCTTTTTTTCACAAGGACTGTTCAGCAATGCACTGAATATAGTTTTCAGAATGCATTTTTCTTATAAGAGCTTAAAATGGTAGGCAAACCAGCTAAATACAGAACTGCATGTGATTATTTATGTGAAGGACTTCTATACAAATGTATGCACTGTTTGACAGATTAACAAATGATTAAGGACTATAAAATATTTCATCTAAATGCATTTAAATATCTTATCATCTAAAACACAAAATACTTCCAATATTTATGCATGACATACATATCCGTTTGTATAGTCATCTTTGGCTTCTCTGTGTACAGCTATGGAAACTGCAAAGGATTTCCAAAAATCCTTCTGTGAAATTAGTTCTAGTGAGTAATTACAGTGAGCTTAGGTGATACTCCTTTTGAACTCTCTCAACCTTTCACCAGATTTCATGAAATAATTACAGCACATTCAAGACAATGCATTGAAAACTTCAGTGAATAGTCATAGTACAGTTTTAAAAAATACCTAAAAATGATTCTAATTTTATTGCTGTTATTTTATCATTATAGCAATAACGAATCATGATATGCTGACTTTGATATTTCAGTGAAAATGGTTAATATGAACTTTAATTTGCACGTATAGTGTTGTAGTTGTAGCTAAACACCCCATGACCCTTTGCAACCAGCATGCTGTCAGCTTGTCAGACTAGTTGAAGTAATGGTAACACAGATCACAAACATGGCCCTAAGCCCTTTACGCCCGCAGGGATATGTAGGACACCAAACATTTCTCTGTCTGCTCAGTCTTTTGAAAAAGATCAGAAACAGGTGTTTCACAGAAATATGAATTTACTCAAAGTGTAAGTGTCTGTTGTAGTGAATAGGCCTAGTTTAATAGCGATTCTACAGGTTAGCTTTAGATTATTTCACTCATTTCTGCTTCGGATATCAGCATGCAATCCACCAACATGATCTTACTGGTTCAGTTCATCCTTACAAAATCACCATGACCTCTGTAATTTCAGCATATATTATATGCCTCTTCATCTCAATTTCTGTTTGAAAACGAACCCTAAAAAAGATGGATATTTCATCAATTTCTTTGAATTATTTATGATGAGCAGGTCTGCAGCCTCGATATTACAGAAGATCGACAGAAACATTCTAAACATAGTATTCAGCAGTTTTCATCAATTCCCATAGTGGTACAGCTTCCAGGCTGAATCCAGATTAATTTCTTCCCTAAAATATTTTATTCATTACTGCCTTGGCTGCCTCACAAGATTTTGACGTTCCACCGGTTTGACGTTTCACTGGTAATGAAAACTGTGAGTACTATATCAGATGAATATAGCTTATGTATTATATAGCATACACTATTAAACCTGACATGTTTGGCAATTTTCCTAGTAATGTGTTTTATCTGAATAAATCTAAAAGTTAACATAATTGTGCATTGTGTTTTGAGACATTGCATGTCAATACAGAGTCTTTCTTAGTATTTTCATCATTTTTATTAGCAGTGCCGGAGACGGGGAAATGGCATCGGCAAATGACGCAGGCCGCTATGATAACGATATGGGACGTTTTTGTGTTTAAATGATTGTGTTGATAGATGGATAAGTGAAGTCGGACAAGCATTCTGATTCTGCATTTTCAAAACAACCCATAAGCCCATAATATTGATATCCAGCTCATTTTATACACATATTCTGTTTTTCTGCTTAATAATTGCACTCTAATGCATTACCACCTCCTCTTCAGTTAGCTGTCCTTCACTGATGAATGTCATACAGGGCATTAGAATGCATCACCAATGAATAGTTATTTTATGCCCTTTGGGTAAAAATGCGCATTGAGAAACTTGGTCTGATCTCACCATTAACTCACACACAGAGATGCACAACAAAATCCCTAGTCTAGAGGCGCATTAAAGGCCTCATTTCCATTACATTGTGCCTGTAAGGGAAATTTATGCTTTATTTACGCATTCTAAATGAAAAGTGATAAAAGGACGGGGAAGAAAAACACAGAATAACAAACAAACGTTACAGCAGATGTATCATTGTATACCTAGGGGCTCTGAGGTATGATAATTTAAAGCACATGATGGGAGAGTCTTTAGAGATCAAATCTCTTTTGTTTCTATCTAATTCTCTGATTAAATATTCATAACACGACGCATGATAGCCTCACTGTGGTACTCATGAAGACTGCAATTCATTCAGGGGTTAAGAATGGTTTTCTAGTCTATGAGATTAAATTTGCAGTTTGTTTTAATGTTGCAGCTAATGTCATTTTAGTCTGAAAATAGAGCTTTTCCATGCTAGATGAAAAATGAAGTCATGGTACTTAGGTTCACAAGACCATATCAATCAGTGGACAAGGCTATTAACACTAAGAAAGCTTTCAGACCAGCAAAGCAATTAACATAAGCTTTTAAAGGGTCAAAACTTGATGTTTAAGAGTTCATGTCTTGCGTATATAAGCAACGCAGACAAGACTGACATGAAGATGGCTCAATAAGGAATGCTGTTGCCAGGTTTACCTTATTTTAAGTGAAAAGATAAAAGGCCAAAAAAGCAACACCACACATGCTCTAAAATATTAATAGACTCATAAATATCCTTGGGAGATGTGCCTATAGCAGAGGTTCAATGAGTGCCACAAACCCATGGCTATCTATGTTAATATAGCACAATGTAATGTTTTAATGCCCTCTGACCCGTGCATAGCACATATTCGCGAGTCTGCGGCCAGTCCAGCTCGAGTTGCGACTTCAGGCAATGCTTCTCGCCAGAACAAGCAAGACTGAATAAATAAAGAGCCATTCATGCAGGATATGTTTACATGGTAAAAAATCCCTATACTTCAAATAACGTGGGAAAAAAATTTGACATATCAGTGTTAGTCTATGTATGCATAAATAGCTAACTAAAAATATTGAAAATGCAATGCAGTAAGATATTAAAAGATACTGTAATGCAAAAAGATACAAACAATAATGTAATGCATTTAAATAATCATAAGGTGCATTTCTCAGATATAATATTATTATCAGCATAGCATGTAATTATATACTTTAATTTCTTGGAACACTGAAAATAGAAACTGAAATGCAAATATATGTGACCCTGGACCACAAAACCAGTCATAAGGGTCACATTTTTGAAAATGAGATTCACCTGACAGCGGAATAAATAAGGTTTCCATTGATGTGTGGTTTGTTTGGCCGAGATACAACTACTTGAATATCTGGAATCTAAGGGTGCAAAAAATGTAAATATTGAGAAAATTGCCTTTAAACTTGTCCAAATGAAGTTCTTAGCAATGCAT
>NPDK01120536.1:6411-17699 GCA_013461565.1 Labeo gonius
GTAAGCCAAGAGGAGACTGGTTTTCCTTTTCTGTAGACAAAGCTTGGTTCTCGTGAGACTAGCATAGTCTCACTGGAGTTTAAGCTACACCTACGTCCTACGTCATCCACTAAAATGCCACTCTCTCATAAACGCATGTACGACAATTCGCTGAATTCGCTGTGAAGTTTTAAATATGGATATTTATCTTACACAAACAGCCTTTATTAACCCGGACCAGTGTGGAGTACTTTTTATGATGATGGATGCACTTTACTGGACTTCAAAATATCAACAGCCATGTACTGCCATTATAAAGCTTGCAGGAGCCATGACATTTTTTAACATAACTCTGATTGTATTCATCTGAAAGAAGAAAGTCATATACACCTAGGATGGCTTGGAGTAATTTTCATTTTTGGTTGAACTATCCCTTGTATAGATTTTTTTAATGATATTTAATAGATTTGTACCTTGTACTTGCTGTGTAGGCTGGAAGCAGAGCGCGATCGGAGAGTTTGAACAATCTGGACCAATCACTGACCACTAGAGAGGAAGAGACTTATCTAATACGAATACCTCGCGTTTACTCGTATTCCTCACAGGTCTTACGGGGGGAGAGGTTTACGACTCCACAATTAAAGACTCCAATTCCAGTTTCACCTTTAACATTTCTGCAGACTTCTGAGGATAGCAGTAAAGTTTCTGCTGAACCTGAGCTTGAGAGAAACATCCTGTCTACATCACCTCCACGCTCTAGCCTATGGGAAATGCCTCCAGCTGCGTCACCACTAGCCAAACTGCCAATCCCAGTGGTGCCAATTGACAAAAAGGGAAAAGTAGAAGTGAGTGAGATGCTCAGTAGCACCAAACTACCCAAGAACAGCCAAAGTACCATTGTGTCAACTGTAAGCCCAACTGTAAGACCAAGTGTGACTACCACACCTGAAGTGATTCCTGCGAAAGATGAAAAGTCTAATGCTGTGATAATACAAACCAAGGCGGACACGTTGAGCAAATACAGTGTTCAGACTGCAGCAAATATAGAAAATCGCCCAGCCTCTACTCAAGCTCCAACCAATGTGTTTTGTGGAGTAAATCTGAGGCCATCATCTTTGAGGAGAAATACACCTTCCACAGATGAAAAACATGAGTCCAGGACGCTTCAGCCAGTCAGCACAACGTCGGCTGTTAGTCATGAAGATCACACTCAAACAGAATTCATAAAGCGCCAGAGAACTGTGTCTGGGTCATTCCACAGTGTCTCCTCAGACAAGAATCAAGAGCGCCCGAGGACTGCAAGCTTCACTGGAGTTGTTGGACAAGCTGGACTAAATAAAGAACCTCCATCTCCAGCCAAACCTCCTTTAAATTTCAAGATAGAGCGGCAAGTAAGTTCACATGTTGAGAAAACAATAAAAGACCCATGTGCTAATGAGCCACCAACTTCAAAAAAAGAAGACAAAAAGGACACTTCTCCAGTGATACCAACAAAGTTCACCGATTTAGCAAAGAGCCGCCCTTGGGCCCTAGATATGGGGGAGAGTCAGGACAATGAGAAGCATGAGGTTGCAATAGAGGCTACTGAAGAAGCAGTACAGGAGGTGGAGGTAGCAGAAGAGGCATGTGAGGATGTGATGGAGGAGGCTACAAATGCATTTGGAGTGAAGCTTCGCTCTACCTCTCTTTCGCTAAAATTTCGCTTGGACAAAGCTCAATCAGGAGACAGGGTAAAATGCCACAGTGTTGAAGTCACTGCACCGATTTTACCTCCGGCTTCACAGTCTGATTCAATCAGCCGTGTGGAGCCTGAAGACCAACGCGCTGTAATGGGGTCTACAAGAGTTCATGCTAAACCCAAAGACCCTCCTCTCCAAACCGATGCGTCCTCAACTTCAGTTCATTCATCTGATTCGTCACCTAAGAGTTTCTGTAGAGATAAAGAGAGAGCTGGCGTCCTTAGACAGGCTGGTGAGTTTCTTTTTGTAGTTTCCCAAGGTGCATGAAGATTAAGCCTCTGGCCTATTTAGTTGCAATTATGACGAATGTGAACAGCTCCATATCCTGTGAGGATAATGATCCAGGTCATACCAGGAAACAGTTGGTGTGCTCGTCTCAGTCAAAGCATTTAGAAAGCTGCTTTGTCCAAATGTTTAACTGTGCCAGCCTGTAATTACACTGATAGCGGTTACTCAAACAAATCGTAGATTGGGCTCATAGATCTTACACCTTGTCTTATTGAACTAACAATGGACTTTACTAAATCACTAAACCAATAAAGTCTTTATTACCTTATTATTGCCTATTAATGATTAGTTGATTTTACTATAATTTCAAAGGAGTAGCAATCAGCAGAGCAGTATGCAAGTAGTGATATATGATTATTGCAAAATCATAAAGAATTCCAGTTCCTCCCTTATGAATATTAACCATGGTTTTACGATAGTAAAAATGTAGTAACCATGTTTTTATTGCTATTTGTATAACCACAGTTCTACAATTCAGGACAACTCTTTGAAGATTTTAGCATGGTAATGGATATAACAATGTAAATATATTTGGTCTTGGCAGAATAGATTAGCGCAGCAGATCAGAATTGCTGCTGCTGTTGGTTATTGCTGTTGTTGTAGATTATTGCTGCAGCAAAGCAAAGCAAGTACAGGAACTTGCTACTGCCGATACATATGATCGAATAGCATATATAATAACTTGTTGCAGATCTATACAGGTGGAGCTGGGGAGGTAAAGGGTTTCAGAGGAACTCTGAGAGAGCACTGCAAACTGCTCTAGTGAACGCTAACCAGCCATTTAAATGTAAAGCAGTAAGCTCATTGGATGCATATGCAACATGTACCAATCAGCTTGACACCAAGCTACCAAGACGCCAATAGTGTCAAGTAGTTTAATGCTGTGAATATCATCAGTTTGTGTTAAGGACCCATCAGCCTGAGCCATATAGAGTTTCATAACAGAACCTAGCATTTTTACTACAAATATTATGGTTAAACTATGGTTAGTGTAGCAAAACCATGGTTAATTTTGTAAGGGCTTAACATTCTCCTACAATCCAGTAACTGTCTGTGTATTAAATAATACTAAACCAAAAATGGTGTTACAACAAATTATATGGGCATAAAAGGTCCACTGTCCGTAATTAATAGCATAGTGATGCTTGAAAGACATCTCACAAGAAGTCAAGTTCAAAACCAAGCAGCTTTCTATTGGTCAGCATGTGAAATTACAGGAATTAACATGAAATCTGCATGGGGAACTTTGTCGCCCGTACACAAAACTCTTGAACATGCCTGTGAAATTTCACAGAGCAATTGTAAATATGGTTGGACTTTTTTAGTAGCAAGTAAACAAGAGCACACCTATTCACGACTACACAATGCCATAGAAGAACCTTTTTTGTTTAAGTGGTTCCATAAAGAACCTTTAACATCTGAAGAACCTTCCTGTTTCACAAAAGGTTAAAGAAGGTTCTTTTAAAGAACCTTTTAAAGCACCCTTATTTTTAAGAGTGTACTGATTTAAAGGGGTAGTTCACCAAAAAATGTCAGTCTATTCAGGGTCAGAAATCTCTTAGAAATTATCAAAAATATCTTTGGGTGTGTTCACACTTGTAGTTCGGTTTGTTTGATTTATTTGGTGCAGACCAAAAGGGAAAATAATACATTTGGTCCTGGTCCATTTAGCGTTCACACTGGCATTTTTGACAGTGAACCTAAAGGCATAGTGATATGTTCACAACCTGATTGGTCAGGTTGAATGACGTATATTTTGTGACGGAATTCACCGAACACTCCAAACAAAAGGAAAAGGTGTGTTTGACTTAAAGCGGCAATTACATGAAAGTACCCATTTACTAATTGTTCTGCTCAGCACTGCTTTAGGTCGGATACACCTAATGCTGTCTGCTGGACTAATCGCATTTTATTTTCACCACCTGCGAACTCACAAAGAACTCATAAAAGGTACTTTACCACCCCTTGTTACCTTCGTGAAATCATGTCGCACTGCGTCGCATCTTGTCATTGGTTCATTTAGTATTTGGTCTGTGTTGCATTCATGTATCATTTGACTCACACCAGAGTTCGTTTTGTACGGACCGAGACCCATCTTTTTTAGCGGTCTCAGTCCGCTTGTTTGGTGTGCACCAGGGTTCGGATGGTGGTGTTCACACTTGCTCAAATGAACCACACTAATTGAACCAAACATGATAAGTTTGAACACACCCTTAATAAGTGTTCAGAAAATTAACAAAGGTCTTACGGGTTTGGAACGACATGAGGGTGAGTAATTAATGACACAATTTTAAGTTTTTGGGTGAACTGTCCCTTTAAGCCATACCTGATTTTGCATTTACCCATTTTACCCATGTTGGTTAGATCACCTCTTTCTGTGAAATTTGTGGTTTTGGGTGAAGTAAGATAAATGCTATTTTGATAAATAATTTATCTTTATTTTTCAGAACCTGCTCAGCCCTCATTATCAGCCAGCAAATCCAATAAGATTGTACCTACACCAGCTCAAGAAGGTACAGACCTGCTTCCAGAAGAAACTACAGTGGTACCCTCTCAGGAGAGCGCACCAACATCTACAGCTTCAGAGGTGTCCTGGATGGAGATGGCTAGAGAGAAGACCAGAAGTCTCCAACAGCTCTTTACCAGTAGACTGCCTGAGTTTCCTAGCTTGCAATCACGACCAACAACACAACCACAAACTCAAACATCCACTTCACAAGCCAATTCAAGAATCCTACAACCAATGACTACACAACCTCTTTTGAGACCTACAGAAACAAAACCGCCACCATCTGCGCAGCATTCTGGAAGATCCACACAATCTGCCACTCCGCTGATGCAAACTCAGACTAGAACCACAACAAACCAACCTTCAGCAAATTCAACTCAGACAACCACTAGTCAATCTCAATTGGACAGTGCCAAAGAAATCCAGATTCAGTCCAAGACTCAAATTTCTAATTCGACAACAAAACCAACCCAGTCTACAGTTATATCCACATCGAACACACAAACCACTACTGTACACACAGCAAAACAGCCATTACAAGCATTGGCACCACAGACACCACCCATCCAGCCGTCATCACCACTCCGAGCAGTATCACAGACCCACACACAAGCTATACTGCGTTCCACTTCAACCCCAGGTTACCCACATCTGTTGTCAAGCCCAAAGTTAACATCCCACCCAGTCTCCCAACAGTCTGCCAATACTGTCTCAAAGGATCAGCCTCAGACTGAGGAGGGAGAGCCCAACGTAATCTCAGGGAAAGCTGACAGGGCGTCTGCGTCTCAGGGGAAGGGGACTGAAGACGGCAGACCAGTGTGGGCAGCAGGATTAGGAAACAAGACCTCACTGTTTCAGCGCTGGGAGAACCAAACAACTGTTGCAACCAAGGTACTATTTAAACTGCTTCTTATTCTGAGCCAAACTTTTGTCAGTATCTCCTCCTAGAGCTTTAAAGGTACAACCACATACTCACATGGTTTTGGAAAACAAGGCTATCAAAACCACCAAAAAAAGACTTTCATTAAGGGGGTGAAAACTTTTGGTACAATGAGAATTATGGTGTATTTAAGCTGTCTATTGCTATGGCAAATATTTACTTCTGAAAATTTTTACTAAATTACTATTTACTACTTTAATTCTGACTCCCTTCTGAAATAAAAGAGCTAAAACTAGCCTAAGCTGGTTGGCTGCTTTCCCAGGCTGGTTTTGGCCACTTTTTGGCTGGTCTTAGCTGGTCAGGTTGGGAGACCTAATAAAAGACCAACCAAGCTTAAACCAGCTAAGACTAGACAACCAGGCTGGTTTTAGTTGGTTTTTAGTTTTTTTTCTTTGCTAAATCGGCTAGGTTTAGCTGATTTTAGCTGGTTTTTAATGGGGTTTTTTTGCTACATCAGCTGGATTAGCTGGTTTTCAGCTGTTTCTTTTTCCCTGAATTGGCTGGTTTTAGCTGGTTGTTAATTTTTTAATTAAATGAGCTGGTTTTAGCAAATTTTTAGCTTTATTGTACTAAATCAGATAGTTTTGGTTGGTTGTTATCTGTTTTTTTGTTTGTTAAATTATCTGTCTATCTATCTATCTATCTATCTATCTATCTATATCATTCTAGCTTTGAAGAGTTAAAACCTTCGAATTTAAAGCTGTTGAAACTTCTTCAAACTACCTAGGCTTTCTCAAACCAACTTAAAAGTTTGTTTACAAAGATTACTCATCTAGTTTTTCACGTAATCTCTAAAGAGCCTCAGAAAAAGAAGTGTGATTGTTTCACACTAGTTAATTTTCAATCCATGTTTTCAAATTAAAAAACAATGTTTAGTGCAACTTTAGCACACAAATTTGTTTTGTACGTGTTGTGAAAAAACTGTTTGTAAGCACATTTTTGTTAAGACAAACAACTTAAATGTAAATACATATGGGGGTCACATGACATAATTAAATATTTCCAAGTCTTATTTTATAACATATAACTTTTTTTTATGCTTTTAAATTCAACTAATATCACTTTTGTCACTTGGATGTAGGTGAAAAGTTAACACAAATAACAAATTCTAACACAGATGCTGGTAGCTAGCATACAAAATTGTTGGTTTCCTGTGAGATCAGGGAATATTTTTAACACTAGTTAGTGTATGACTTTGTACAACTCATTGGATTTTTAAAATATATTATAAATGTGAATTTCAAATTACTGAACTTACATCAGGTACAAAATGCTCAGTAATATTATATAGTGCACTACCGTAAAAACAGTTGTGCTGCTTATTTTTGAAGAAACGGATACATTTTTTTCAGGATTCTAAAGAACAAGCATTTATGTAAAATAGAATTCATTATAAATGTCTTTAATGTCACTTTTTATGAATATAATGCATTCTTCTTAATAAAAGTGTTCATTTTTCTGCCGGAAAAAGTTTTAATGACCCCAATCTTTTGAATGGCATAACATCATAATACAGTCAAATATCTACAAATAAAAAAAAATCACAAAATAAGAAATTGATTTCTAAAGACTGTGATTATTACTAAAGGAGCGAAAAACACCACATGGTGTCACTAGAGTTCAAACTGTGCTTATTTTGAACTGAAAAATGGTCTTATCTCTTGGAAATTTGTAAGCCACATGGATGTGTACATTTGGTCACACTTTATTTTAAGGTCCAGTTCTTGCTATTAACAAATCATTAACTACAACTTTTGCCGCAATAAACTCCTAATGTGGTGCTTATTAATAGTAAGGTAGTTGTTAGGTTAAGGTAGTGGAATTTGCTTTGTGAATTGTTTCATATTTCCTTTGTACTGATTTCAATAGACAGGTGAGCTGAAATCCACAGCAGAGTCCCAAACCATATCTCAGTCTACAGTTCCTCTCAAACCAATCTCGAAGGTCTCAAGCACAGGCCCAGGATTGGACCCAAGTTTATCAACGCGTAAGTGGGTGACACAATATCAGTTTCACATGAAACTACAGTTAAAGTATATGCTCATATTTGGTGTTCATATTCCTAGAAGCATCAGTCTCTTCTATTCCTACGAGGTCAGCGGACAGAGAGGATAAATGGCAGCAGAAATCAGTGCCACCATCATCACCTTCATCATCGCCATCATCATCATCTCCTCTGCAGTCTGTCCGTGACAATGCCCAACCATCCTGGATGGAGCTGGCCAAGAGAAAATCCCTAGCATGGAGTGATAAGACTATGGACTAAAAAAAAACAGACATGGTGGAAGAGTTTACAAGTGCAAGAAAGAAATTTTTGGATTTGAAGGCTGAGGATGGAAGATCTGAGGGAATTTTCACGCTAGCGTTTCCTTGAGTCTGTGTGAACTAAAGTAATCTTTGAAGTTGATATTAAAGCAGTATGTTTTGGAAGTGAACCACTATTGCTGTGTATATTATTGAGGGAAAGTTGCACATTCATCAGTCAGTAAACCTCTTAATAGTGTTTGTCTTCTAAAACCTTCCCATGTGAGCTGCTTGCGTTCTCTCCACGTGAAGTATGAATGTATGCGGGGAAGCTTTAAAGTCACAATCTCTTGCAACACTGGTTAAAAGCTGCTGGTAAATTATTTTGTAAATGCACCACGGTGAAAGTAGATCAGAGATGGAAGGGCAGGGAAACAAATTCAGGTTCAGACTGAATCAGAAGCACCCTGAGTGAGATCTCAGGAACACAAATATATGGTACTCTATGTTTTACCCACTCATGTGTGCAGACACTCAACAACGATATAATTGTCTCCCGTGTAATATGATGCTCAATGTTTCTCAGGATTAACACCTTGTAATATTGTTTTCTTGTGAAAATAATTAATATGATTATTCTCTTTCCAATTAAAAACTGTATTTATTTCCATAAATTCCATCCAAGAATTCGTATGTATTGTGACAATGTCTCATCTGTTGATTTTTTGACACCTATTAGATTTGAAGGTTTTGTTATTTTATGTTAAATGTTAAATTATGTGACTGTAAGAATATTTCAAATTACTTGGAGCTTGCTTTTGAAAATACCAACCCAACTTCCTTGGCCAATAAATTCATCTTAATAAATCTGGGGCATGTTATGTGTAATTTATCATAAAATATCATCAGTAACACAAAAACAATAAATACTGTTTAAAAAATATATATGATATCCACTTTACACAGTGTAAAAGCTTTGTTAATTATACCAAATACCATAAAATATAATATATAATATCACATTATGTACCATATTGTGGCAAATTACCAAACAATGGATATATGCTATTGTTTTTAAATATATTTTTATGGCATATACCAAATTATGGGTACCGTGATAATTTTTGTATTGACTGAATATAATCAATTCAAAAAGGTTTTTCTGCAAGTTTTAAAATTCTATTTATTCTATTTTTGTGTTATTAATATTAAAACAATATATCTTATGCCAAATTACATGAATAATGCCACATTTCAAATGGCAAATTACCAAATTATGGATACCATGGTAATTGTTGGTATTGATCATTTCTCTCTCTCTCTCTCTCTCTCTCTCTCTCTATTTATTTATTTACAATACCAAATTACCATATTACTGTAAATTACCAAACTACAAATTACCAAAAAACATACATTTTTTTTTGCCATGACTGCATACAATCTTACTTATTTTTCAGGGAAGAAAGCATTCAATACTTTTAGTTTTAGTAGTAGTTTTAATATAAATTATTATGGCAAAATACCAAATTATGGATACCATAATAATTTTTGTATTGGCTGAATACAATCAATTCAAAAAGATTTTAAGTTTTAAAATTCTGTTTATTCTCACTCTCGCTCTCTTTTGTGTTATTAGTATTAAAAATATATATCTTATGCCACATTAACACCATAATACCACTTTTGGAATGACAAATGACCAAATTATGGATACCATGGTAATTTTTGGTATTGATCATTTCTCCCTTTTATTTATTTATTAAAAACAACAAATTACTATATTGCAAATGACCAAACTATGGATGTTACTTATTTATTTGTTTATTTATTTATTTTTCGGATTAACTGAATACAATCAATACAAAAATAACGCAGTTATTTTTCAGGAAAAAAAGCATTCTATGCTTTTAGTGTTACCATTTTTTTTTTCTTTAATATATTTTTATGGCAAAATACCACATTATGGATACCATGATAATTTTTGTAATGACTGAATATAATAAATTCAAAAAGATTTTTCTTTAAGTTTATTCTTTTATTTTTTAATTTTTTGTGTTATCAGTATTAAAAAATATAAATTTTACCTCCATAATACCACATTTGGACTGACAAATTACCAAATTATGAATAAAGGTAATTTTTGGTATTGTTTGAATACAATGAATACAACAAATAAATCAATCAAAATAAAGTAAAATAAAAAACTAACAAAAACAAAATAAAAATAGTCCCTCTTTATCCTATATTTATTTTTTTGTGTTATCTACATCAATTGTTTCCATTTTTAAAGTATATTTTACTGACAAATTACCCTCATAAGACCACACTGGAATATCAAATTACCTCAGTGTTTTGGTGGAAACTGTTACAGTGGCATAAATAAAACAGAAGTGGATGAAGGTCAACCTGGTGCGGTGTTCAGGCGGTCCAGCTGGTGTCGCTGTTTCAGACGCAACAAAGTTTGAGGCCACTATCATGTAACGCCATATATACAGTTGCGAAATAAACATGCAGTTTGAAAGGGCGCAGCGCTAGTGAATCTGAACGTTATGCTGCTGCTTCCTCTTGTCACGGCACTAACGACACTGCTGTGTGTCGGCGAGAGTTACACCATCAGGAGCGCCGTGTCGTGGGCTGTCACCAGTGATGTGGTGGATGAAGAGCTGGACACGCACTCGGACGAGGCGCCCGCTGTGCTCGTCGATAATATCGGGATCTGGAAACAAGCCTATCCGTCCTCAGTGTACCGGGACGCCTCAGAGAAGAAACCCGACCAGATATCGAAGAGCGAGGATGTGTCATCCGCTTCCCGTGTGTTTTCGTACCGAATGGAGGAGGTGAAGGTGCCGTCCAGCATCCCTACGCCTCCGCCTCATGAGGAGACGGCGAGAGTAGCGCGATATATGGCGCATTATAGCGACTGGGGTCACCTGGCGACCATCTCCACACAGGATCAGGTGCTTTATTTGCTAGGGTGGATTTAAACCACTTTCCTGCAAAGTTCACTTGCAGCTTTGATCTGTTGTTTGTAGTCATCTACAAAAATAAACTGTTAAGGCAGTGGTTCTTAACAAGGGGGGCCACCAGGGGGCCTCAGTGAACTTTTAAAGGAGAAGTGCACTTCCAAAACAAAGATTCACATATGTGAAAACAGTCATAAGGATCATTTTTTCAAAATTCATCTGAAAGCTGAATAAATAAGCTTTCCGTTGATGTTTGGTTTGTTAGGATAGGGTAATATTTGGCTGAGATACAACTATCTGAAACTATCTGAGGGTGCAAAAAAATCTAAATATTGAGAAAATTGCTTTTAAAGTTGTCCAGATAAAGTTCTTAACAATGTACTAATCAAAAATTAAGTTTTGATATATTTACAGTAGGAATTTTACAAAATATCTACATGGAACATGATATTTACTTGATAAAACAAACATCAGTAATTTTGACCCATACAATGTATTTTGGGCTATTTCTACAAATATACCCCAGCAACTTAAGATTGGTTTTGTGGTCCAGGGTCACAGATAATGTAATCACCCCCTTGTCATCCAAGATGTTCATGTCTTTCTTTCTTAAGTTGTAAAGAAAT
>NPDK01120834.1:434-12965 GCA_013461565.1 Labeo gonius
AAAATAAACTATTTTTTAAAAAGATGGAACATGGAATGTCTTTAAAACTGTTATTGAACTTCTATACTCTGCACACGATGAGAATATGGAACATGTATGTTCAAAAGCATTTGTTAAGTGTTTTGTTAAAATGCTTCATAATAGAAATAAGTAGTCCTTGCCAGTCATGGAGTCATCATGGTTCAGGATCCCATTGTTTAATGTTGTAAAAGAAGAGATAAAGCACTGAAACTTAGGTGTTTAACATTAGTCAGTGTCCCACATTACACAAATCCACCCTGTGTTGTATAAATTCAACACTTAAACTCACTTAAATGTTTCAATTTAATATATTTTCAGATTAATATATAATTGTGTCCATGTAATTGTGTTTAATTTGTAAATTAAAATGGTTCAATGAAATGTTTAAAAACTTAACATTTATGAAAAGACAATGTCTCTGTCAAAGCTTCATAAAAGAAAGCCATGTAAAACACAATTCATAGCTGACACTTTTTATAAATAATATTTTAAGGCTTTTAAGGTAAGAATGCTTATTTGATCACATTTATGATTATTGGGAACACACTTATTTTAAATTAGTAACTAATAAGTAATAACTTTATTTACTTTAAACTTGTTTATTTTCCCCTCAAAATCGCCCAATAGTAATACAAGTGTACACTAAATTTAACTACAAATAGTTTCCCATCAGTTACAACTGTGACCAAAAATAAAACACATGCTTTTACTAACTTAAAAACATTTAAGTAAGACATTCAGCTTGTTCCAAGTATTCTATGCAATAAATAAATATTTAATAAAATAAAAATAGAATAATAAAATAAACAATCTTGATTCGAAACAGCTGTCTGAAACTCCCACAGTAGCCGCATTTTCTGTTTTTTATGAAGTGACGTAAATATGTACGTAAGTTGGGTTCCTCCTTCACTTAAAATGAATAAAACCAGCAATCTTCCACTATTTCATCATCCAGTAGTACGCAATCCCGATCTGCAGTAAGACCTCCCTGTCGATAGGTGTCCTAACATGTCTTTGTGCTTCCTTACAAGGAACCGGGGAAGTAAATCCGTCTCACATGTAACCGAAGTGACCTCAGGTTTCAATGCGTGCTCTTTGGTTCTAAGTCATTGTGAAGCTGTAAACATCACTGAGGTATTTTATAATATAACGTTTATAGCTAAAAGCGACAAGCGTCGTATTTTAAATGGCTACGATCCAGGAGCTCTCTCCAGACTCTGGGCGTGTGGAGACACGACCCGAAGACGAGATTGAGGGTGATGATGAGGATGAAGAGGTACTTGATTGCTTCTACAGTTTTGCTTGACCTTATGAAATTGTGAAGATAATGTAAGGAAACAGCCTAAAGGTATTAGCTCGTTTGGTCCGTGTATACCCAGCATTAGCCATGCTGGCTAAACCTGGGATAAAATGAATGCTTTTGTCTCACATTTTTATTTTATTTTATTATATTTCAAAGACTTGTTCTGCACAGGTGACGGCATTTCATCTTAACTTTGCACTTTACAAGTGTCACTTAAATAATTGTCTCTACTAAATAGTTAGAAATGTATATAATAATTCATTTTAATATCTTAATTTTTCACATACACAAAGTATATCACATTTTAACATTGCACAATGTTAACAGAACCAGTCAGTTGTCAAATGCAGTGTACCTGCTTACCTGCACACGAGGTATAAGGTTTTCCATTGATTCCTGAGTAAGACATTTTGACTTCTGTCCCATGACTGGTGGTGTTAAGTTTAGAGACTTAATATTCTGACATGGCTCCTGTTTTTTTTTAATCTCTTCCAGTTGGATGAAACACTGTTGGAGAGGTTGTGGGGTCTCACAGAGATGTTTCCAGATTCAATGCGATCAGCAGCTGAAGTATCCGCACAGTGTTCGCTATCTGTAGCCAAAAAACTGTACAGGTAAGGTGCTGGCAGTTGTATCTTCCATTTAAAGGGAAAGTTCACCCAAAAATGAAAATTCTGTAATTTATTACTCACCCTCATGTTGTTTTAAACCTGTAATAACTTTGTTCGTTTTGGAAGATAAATTAAGGTATTTTTGATGAAATCCGAAGCTCTTTGGCCCTCCATAGACAGCAAGGGTCCTACCACGTTCAAGGTCCAGAAAGGTACCAAGAACATCGTTAAAATATTTGATGTGACATCAGTGGTTCAACCGTAATTTTACGAAGCTATGAGAATACTTTTTGTTGCGCATAAAATTAAAATAACAACTACCGTGACGCAACTCTCTGATTTCATCAGAAATATTTGAATCTGTGTTCTGAAGCCGAAGAAAGGTCTTTTACGTGTTTGGAACCACATGAGGGTGAGACACAATTCTCAAATAATGAGTAAATAATGATGGAATTATCATTTTTAGGTGAACTACCCCCTTTAAAACCATCCTGTCACATTAATGCTAGGAATGAGCTATGCATTTCAGTATAATTTTTTTCATATAATGCTTTCTTGTAGTTTTTCCCGCTCAGCTCTATGGGTTGGTACTACTTCCTTTATGATTCTGGTTCTGCCGGTTGTCTTTGAGACTGAGAGGTTACAGCTGGAACAGCAACAGCTACAACAGCAGAGACAAGTAAGTAGCATTAAAATCCTGCATAAATATGCAGTATCATACCCACCTGAATAGGGGTGAGCTGTATGACCAAAATCTTCTATAACAGTATGAATAATGTTACATCAAAAGATTATGAATACAAATAAAAGAGTCTTATGGAATCTCTGCAAAGACAGCATCACGTTATGTAATGAATGTGTTTGAAACAAACTCAAAATAGTACTAATGATACAATGAAATGGGTTGTTTGGACCCTAAATTTGATTGGATGAGTCATATTCAAAGTTGTGGACTCAGTTTTAAGAAGGGTTCAAGAAGTAAAATTCAAGAAGTAAAATTCCTGTTCATTTTCTCCTTAAAGTTCCCAGGAAATTTTGGCTTTTAGTATGATTATGTTAGCCTTAAGGTTATCTATAAACTGTTGTGCTCCAAAACAAAGACAAAATTAGCTTTTAGAAGATATAAGCATTCAAAACAAAATTCTCTCATTTCCGCCAATATGGATCAACTATTTTGATGACATCACCCTGCATGTCACCTTGCATCTCTAGAATCTGACGTGTCCCGCCCCCTACACTATAAATAGACACTAAATCTGTGCCTGAAATCACTTGTTCACAGAAGGAAATCACGGTCAGTTGTTTACAGAATTTGTATTTTCTGTATAGTGAATGGCTCATAATGCGCACACACAGTCTGCTGTAGTCCAGAGACACGGTAGCATGGAATGGCTCATATGCGAATCGGTGCAGACCACAAAATATATATTGGACCAATTTGAATTCTACACAGAATGTTATATTTTATAGCGATATGGTTGAGATTGTGGCTGTCATACGCTATCAAATGCAGCTTCACTGATCTCAGTGGCACTGGTCCAAAATGCTATTGGCTGTTTACAAAAAAAGGGGGTGGGGTCCTTGATATGTCCTGTGCTGTCTTCCTGTTTCAGTTAAAATTACGTCAGCACAGAATAATGTTGCTTGTTTCAAAGCACTTCAGTGGACCTTAAAGAAAATGTCTTTTATTCCAGTAACTTGTACACCTTTAAAGGTCTACAGAACTGGAATAGGAAGAGAAGTTGGGACATATCAAGCAGTCCCGCCCCCTTTTTTAAATGGCAATAGTGTTTTCTTTATATTACCTTGTGCCAGAGCCACTGAGCTCGGCAAAGCCGCCTATGACACCCAGAATGTCATCCGTATCCCAATAAAATATAGCTTTCTGTATAGAGTTCACACTTATGATTTACTCTGTGCTATTGTGTCTCTGCATTGAAGCAGACCGTGTTCGCACTGTGGCAGTTCATGTGACATAGTGCAAAACTAAACTTCTTTCGCCCTAATGGAAAGCATGTTTACACTGTGAATCATTCCCTATCCCCTACTAGAGCACTATTTTCATAAAGAAAATACTGATTCTGTAAACAAGTGACTGATTTCAGCCGCAGCTTCAGCATCTATTTATAGTGTAGGGGGCAGGGCGCATCGGATTCTAGAGGGCATTTGATTGGACAGAAATTTTGATGAGAAGCTAAAGTAGAGGGTGATGTCATAAATTCATTGATCCATATTGGCAGAAGTTAGAGACTGATAGTTTTGAATGCTAATAACTTATAAATGCAAATTTTGTTATTGTTCTGGAGCACGCTGGTTTATAGATAACCTTAACTTTAACATATTCAAAATAAAATCCAAACACTTCAATTTTGATTTCAAGGGGACTTTAAATTTACTTTAAGCTATGACTTTTTTAATCAACGGAACATGAATTTGTTAAAGCCATCACCTACATTATTTCAAAGGAATTCCTAGTGGAAAACTACATTACCCATGATTCTGCTTAGATTTCTACCAATCAGAGAAGCATGAAAAGCAAAAGAGCTGTACACTGACATAAAACACTACGAATGACTTATTCCATTGTTTTTAAATTGTATATTTGCAGTGCATTGTAATTCTTTCGTACACAGTACATGTCTTTTTGTCTGAATTTCAGATGGTTTTTTGCTTCATATCAGAGTGTGTAATATTGTGATTTATATGTATTTTTCATAGAAATGTGGATTCATTTCTCATTTCTTCTGTCATTTTTCTGCTTTTAATAGATTTTGTTGGGTCCAAATGCTGGCATGTCTGGAGGAATGCCTGGAATGATGCCTCCTGCTCCTGGGAAGCTGTGATGATGTATATAATGTAACATCCATTAGCTGTAGAAGAAGAAGGGGAAAGAGAGAGGGAGCGGGAACGGGAGAATGATGTGACAAGATGCTATGGTTGGTCAACATCAAGAAGTCGTTACCCTGTATAGTTTCTGTGTAGTCATCAGTGGAGACCTTGATGACCTTTTATGAACTTCCCTCTCTCTCTGCCTTTCTACCAGAAACATTCTGCATAGACTGTCGTCCAAGCTCTGATCTTTTACTTTTTTATTATAGCTATTCAATTAACATTTCTTTCAGAAAGAAACTATAGCAGCTGTTGGGGAATATTTCGACTGTGTTGTAGGTGCATTGTATTTTAAGAGAGGTGCAATGTTGGCCATTGTTATGCCGGATTAACAAAATCTGTAGTATTTATGAGGGCGCACAAGGCCAATATTGATTGTGAAATTTTCTCTGTCTACAAATTATGGTTGTTTCTGATTAAAATTAAAAAGTGGTTCTCTACCAACAGTGTCTTTTACAGGTAGAACTAATATCATGCAAAGCTTCTGCAATGTTATTCCTCAGACAAAAGCCATACAGTTTGCAGAACCATTGTGAAATGTTTAAGAAAGAATGTTTCAAAACATTGTACTTTCAATAGTGAATAATTATGTTTGCTCCACCTGACCGGAATAAAAACAGGTCCTCCTGTGTCCTTGTACTTTGTTTTTACTTTATATTGGATAATGATGACTAAATTGAGTTTTTCTCATGCTTAAGTGATATAGAAGGGAAGAGCCAGAACTGGTGAAGTAGGCCTCAGAAATTAATGCATAATAAAAGTCATATTTAATTTGACACCAGTGATGATTTGATCAAAGTAGCTATTTTTCTTTACCTAATCCTAACCTCAACAGCCAGTTAATAAGGAATAAAATAACCCCCAGACAAAACTATTTTTTATAAAAATACTTGTGCTCTTTTCCAGTTTTCATAGATGGAATGACATCACAAAAATAAATAATGCCAGTTTAAAAGGCATATATTTAAAAGAAAGGAGATGCAAGAGATGCAGAAATATTTTAAGATTATCTCACCGTTTGGTTAGATTATCATAGTTTTCTGGAGGATACAAAACATAAATTTTTATAGGATTTTCATGTTTTTAAATATGGGTTTGGGGTAAATTGTAGACGGCATTAAAGGGATTCGAAATCTTTAAAAATGAAGGCATGGTAAAACTATTTTCAAAACTGTTTTGACAGAAAGATGGAAAAGTAAACCGTTTTAATACAATTCTGCAACGGTGTCCGTAGTCTGTTGCCTAGGGCTGTAAAAATACAAAAATTTATTTTTATATGTCGGTTTTGGGTAAAACAGAAATAAACAAAACCACGTAGACAAATTTCATATAGTTATTGTAGTTTAAAAATCACAACCATTAAGAAAGCTGAAATTTAATATGTATGATATTCATTACAGCTGTCAGAGCGCGTGACCGATAAGCGCGCTCAAGTGTAATTTAGCGCGAAATCACTGAGTCTCTGATTTCTGTCAGCTTTCTGTGAGAGATAAACGTGAGGTAAAATTTCGTTTATGTTAATTTATTTTTAGCAAAATAATTATTTTACACCTATACGAGGAATATGACACTAACTGTTCATGTGACAGCTACAACCAGCGTAAAGATAAACTCTTTTGAAACATACAGCTAATGTTAACGTAGTTATCAGGCAGCTGATGAACACTTAAGCCAAATGTAAAGATTTGTTATCTGGCCCAGAAATGTATTTTAATGTAAACTTTATTTTTTGTAAACATATCCATAGTATGAAGGCTTTAGAGGACCAGGCTTTGGAGGATGAGTCGGGGTACCAAGAAGATGAGGTGATTCACATTCATTTCTATGTGCCAGCAATACAATTTCAAACGTGTTAGTGATGACTTGTGTTTATACCTGTTTCAAGGTGCATTTAAGGAAAATATGAAACTTTTAAATTAGAATTTCATTTTTTAAAACTTGTTTATGTTGTGTATAACATCATGAAAAAAATGTCCTATACATACCCCTCTTAGGAATCCTTTTTTCAAGACATTGAGCTCTTACAAAAGCATGGAATTGTAAGTAATAATGTTATTATTAAGTTATTACAGGTATGAAAAGGTCATCATGACAGTGGCTCTGATTCATATTCTTCTCTCTTAAGAACATGGCAGACATTAAGAAACTGAAGTCTGTAGGCATTTGCACCGTGAAAGGCATCCAAATGACCACACGCAGGGCTCTCTGTAATGTCAAGGGACTGTCTGAGGCTAAAGTCGACAAAATAAAGGAAGCCGCTGGAAAATTGATGGTAATTTGATGGGGCTTCGTGGAATTAGGAGATTGAATTTATGTATTGTACATTCATTATATTTTGTCATCTTGTATGCAGATATGTGGATTTCAGACAGCATCTGAATACAGTATCAAAAGGAAGCAAGTGTTTCACATCACAACAGGCAGTTTGGAGTTTGAGTAAGAAACAACCTGTTTGTAGCCCTGAAATACAAAGCCCCACAGATGATGTGGAGGAAACAACTAGATATTGAAGGATAGAATTAATAAAACACAGCCACAAAATAAGTTGTGGGAAGTGGGAACGAATTCTTAATCCATATTTCCTACGTCACCTATGGGGTTTGACTGAAGAAGGTTTAACATTTTGTCTGAAAGTCAAATGAAAGCAGAAATGCTTTATTCCTATTTTGTTTAGCAAACTTCTTGGAGGAGGTGTGGAGAGTATGGCCATTACTGAGGCATTTGGTGGTAAGGTGTTGTTATGATTACAAACCAAAATTATATGTTATGCATTTTCTGTACTTTTGTTCTGCCAAAATGACATGTTTTTATAAATCATTTCCCATCCCTTATTCAGAATTTAGAACTGGAAAAACTCAACTCTCTCATACACTGTGTGGTAAGGCAAAAATGGATCCTGTGGAAATGTTAAATGTGGAATTTAAGTCATTTAAAATCATTAACGTCACTCTATTTCTCTTTTTCTCAAGTAACTGCTCAGCTTCCTGGTGAATATGGGTACACAGGAGGAAAGGTCATCTTCATCGATTCTGAAAACACCTTGTATCATTACTGCATTTGCTTGCTTTGTGTGACATTTATTTTACTAAACCTATACAATATGGAGAAACCATATTGAACTCTTTTCTCCTTAATAATTGTGAACATCAGTCGGCCGGAGAGGCTGAAGGACATAGCTGACAGATTCAATGTGGATCATGAAGCTGTACTGGATAATGTGCTGTATGCACGTGCATATACGAGTAAGAACTGCCCTCTCAGAACTTTTTTACTTAAGTTTTAAAATGTTGTTTTACTTTGGAGTCTATCACACCAGCCAGTGACATTACAAAAAGTGTTTTTTTCTGTCTGTCATTCACAGGTGAGCATCAGATGGAACTGTTAGACTTTGTTGCAGCCAAGTTCCATGAAGAAGGAGGTGTCTTTAAGCTTCTGGTAAGATGTTAAAAAAGACATTTTCGAAGATTTGATTTTTAGAATCGATTTTACTTTATCTTGGCCCTCGAAAATTAATTTTCCACAGATAATAGACTCAATCATGGCTCTGTTCCGGGTGGACTTCTCTGGAAGAGGTGAGCTGGCTGAGAGACAGCAGAAGCTTGCACAGATGCTCTCCAGACTGCAGAAAATCTCTGAAGGTCTGTAAAATAATCTTCTATGCTAATAAGAAAAAAAGACTGCTCGTATAATGGTCATGACAATTAAAAACTGATGGTAGTCAGTCTTATCTTTAGTTAAATAAGCTCATGATTTTGACATGTGAATTTCATTTTCTGACCTTCACTTAATTAGTAATATCTGTAATTTGTTGGATATAGAGTACAACGTTGCAGTGTTTGTTACCAACCAGATGACTGCAGATCCAGGAGCTGGAATGACGTAAGTAGGAACACAGAACAAATTGGAAAGAGGATGCTGGGGAATTTTAAACTGATTATTATGATTTTAGATTTCAAGCGGATCCTAAAAAGCCCATTGGAGGACACATACTGGCACATGCCTCCACAACACGCATCAGCCTGAGGAAAGGACGTGCTGAGTTGAGAATTGCCAAAATTTTTGATAGGTAATATTCTCAGTAACACTTTACAATAAAGTCCCATTACTTAATATTAAAGGGATAGTTTACCCAAAAAATGAAAATTCTGTTATTAATTACTAAACCTTATGTCATTGCAAACCTGTAAGACCTAGAGGCTTTTACAGGTCCACTTAGATCCAAAAAGTTGAGATCCGACCTGAAACTCGACACGGGTCGGGTTCAGTATTATTGTATTATAGTAAGGACATCAGTAAAACAGTCCATCAGTGCTTCAACTGTAATTTTACAAAGCAAAGAGAATAACTCTTAAAGGGATAGTTCACCCAGAAATTAAAATTAGCTCATTCTTTACTCAGCCCCCAGGTATCCTAGGTGTATATGACTTCCTTCTTTCTGACGAATCCAATTGGAGTTATATTAAAATTTATCCTGACACTTCCAAGCATTTAAATGGCAATAGGTGGGTGTTTCAATAAAGTGCATCCATCCATAATAAGAAGTGCCTCACACAGCTCCGGGGGGTGAATAAAGGCCTCCTGTACCGAATTGATGCGTTTTTGTAAGAAAAATATCCACACCCACTTTAGCAAAGGAAAACCAGTGTCCTCTTGGTTTGTATCTTGGTTTGGTTTGGAATCCTCTGACATATTTCTTTACAAACCATTGTTTTGAACTTCTAGTTCGTGACTGTTGTTTTGTTTTAGTTTCTTCATGGCACATTCATGTTTGTCACTTCTGAGCAGCGCATTAAGTATTACATCACCTGCCCGAGGGGTTCCGTGTACGACCAGTTGGTGCAAGCTAGATTAGTGAATATTACATTTTAGATATGGATATTTTTCTTACAAAAACGCATTGATTCGCTACAGGAGGCCTTTATTCATACCTTTTAACATAACTCCAATTGGATTCATTTGAAAGAAAGAAGTCATATACACCTAGGATGCCTGGAGGGTGAGTAAATAAAGAGAAGAATTGTTGAATAAAGTCATCATTTTTGTTTTCTTTGCACACAAAAAATATTCTCGTAAAATTACGGTTGAATGTCACATTGACTGTATTACTGATGTCCTTACTACGTTTCTGGGCCTGGAAATATTTCAGTTACATTGCTGTCTATGCAGAGTCAGAAAGCTCTTGGATTTTAACAGAAATATTTCACCTTGTGTTCTGAAGATGAACAAAGGTCTTCTGGGTTTGAAAACACATGATGCACATGAGTAATTAATGACAGAATTTTCATTTTTGGGTGAACTATCACTTTAAGTAATGCATTAACTAACAATGAAATTTACATTTGTTAAAGTATTTATTAATCTGTTAATGTTAATAAAAATATAATTTATTCATTGTTAGTTCATGGTTCATATTTTGATTTAAAAAAAATGTATGTGCATTTAACACTATAATTTGTATTGTATCACATTTGCATTAAATTACAAAAAAAATAATTAATGCTAATCCAAGGTTGCTTCTAATGCAGTGTTTATGGGAGGGACTGTACATTTGACATAGTTTTCTCTCTCAATTTTTTTTCCTTTTTTTAAAAAGTCGTGAAAACACTATTGCATTTTTCTTTTGCTATTTGAGTAAATGGAAATGCAAAAAATATATTTGTGGTACTCTCCCATTCACTGCTCTCGAAGTTAACCCAACTATGACGACTTCCGCTGATTAGAAACCCGGAAATGTGAAAAAGGTCCATTTATCCATACATTAACACTGTTATATAAATATACTTATTTATGTATATTTAGACAGTTATAGTATATAATTGTCTTTGAATGAAATGCTTGCTTCAACAAAACCTCTGCTTTTCTACAGCCCAGACATGCCGGAAAATGAGGCAACTTTTGCCATCACAGCTGGAGGAATAGCAGATGCCAAAGACTAAGAAAACATGTTACATAGCAGTTTCCCAATCACTAATGTCTCCAGTTTGTTCATGATGGAATCTGTTCCAGTTGAACCAGTTGTACCTATTTATATACGTTTGTTATCTATCTGTTCATGCATTGTATTTAAACTTTGTTTATACACTACACATCTATTTATATATTGTGTAATTTGAACGGTACAGTATTATTTATTGATGCAAAGATATTTGAATGAAATTAAATTACATAAAACAGCTGATTAGTAACATATTTATTGCTTATAATTTGCATTTTTGAACGTTGCACTTGTAGCTTTACCACAATGGTCTTAATTTGAAAAGCTGTTGATGTGGCTATTACACACATGGTCGCTGCTTTCACAGTCCACGTTTCTGCACTGCGCGCATGCAAGATCCAGGATCAGCTAACTAGCTACACGTCCATGGTGTCGCATGAAGACTAGGCGCCCCATGCACCATTTCAGCACAGTTACGAGTTCCCCAATCCCTCAATTTACCTGGAACAGATACTGAAAAAACAACAGATTTGGTTTTGGTCAAACCCGCCTTGTGGGTTATAGCGCAACCCGCCAGAAACGTCAGCTATTCGAGTTAAAGCCACTATGGACTCGAGAGACACAGCCCCTGATTCGTGGGAACAGGAGGACGATGTTGAGGCCACGGCTGATACCGAACTTCAGTCCGCCTTTACCGGGCTCAACGTGAACGCTCCGGAGTTTGTGCCGTCCTTTCTTTCCCGGGGTCCATCGGAAAACGCCACATCTGATGGTAAACTGACAGCGTTAATAAACGACTGACAGAATTGATAAGGTCTGCCCATAAAAGGGCTTTTAGCTTGAAATGTTTATAGCAGGCTAGCCGGAGAGATGATAGTGGTTATTTGAGCACTATTTTTTATCATAGTCAAGTGAAGATATTTTTTATTGCACTTAGTTGTACGTTACTACTTTATAAAATGTTGATTTAGTGCACATTGCGGATCTGTCATGAACTAATACCCGGCTAGCCTTGCGTAGCCGGTTTAGCAACCCACTTGACACTGGGGTATCGTTAAGATGCTACTAGCTGTTACCTTATTAAAACTTTTACACTTAAATAAGTTAGCAACCTTCATGACTCCATTAAAATTATGTGTATTTACATGAAACGAAGACATTAGTTAGCTGTTTTATTCTATATAGAAGCGGGTCGCCCCCTGTAAGGTTGCTGCATTGTTGATGTCACATGACCAACTGTCGTAAAATTGTGAATACTACTAATAATAACAGACAGATGACCTGCTGATAATATGTGACACCTGTCTGTTTCAGGTTCATGTAGTGTACTCTGTAAATTCCCTGGTGAAAAAAACAGCATATGCTGGTTAGGTAATTAAGGTTTTGATGCTGGTTTAAGCTGGTCATTTGCTGATTTATGCTGGTCCTTAGCTGGTTTATGCTGGTCCTTTGCTGGTTCATGCTGGTCCTTGACCAGCAGCATGACCAGTAAAAACCAGCAAAGGACAAGCTTAAACCAGCATCAAAACCTACCTAACCAGCATCCCAGCATCCAAATGTACCTACCAGCATATGCTGGTTTTTTCACCAGGGTTACAGGGGGTAAAGTGCACACTACCTTTGAGAAAATTGTAAATGTTAGTGTCAACATCTGTTTTCACCTGTACATTGAAGTCTGTTCCACTTATCCCTGGTGAAAAAAACAGCATAGGTAGGTATGCTGGTAGGTATGTTTTGATGCTGGGATGCTGGTTAGGTAGGTTTTGATGCTG
>NPDK01121962.1:0-10370 GCA_013461565.1 Labeo gonius
TGGGGTGGCAGAAGACAAATGCATGTGGTTTCTTCATTAGTCTTTCCATTATGTGGTTTACAGAGTAATCAGATTGGTCTTAATCTAATGATCATCACATTATGTAGATTTTGTTTGAAAAAGGGTGTGCGTGTGTGTTTATGCACCTCACGTGTCAGTGCCATATGGGTGTAAAATGTCCTCTTTCATGTTAAAATGTCCTGAAGTGTTCAAACACAAGGTTCGCGTCTGAAGGTCAAATTGTTTGTCTTGACAGCTGGACAACAGGTAAATGGGGAGTGTGCAGTAGAACATGTGGAGGCGGGCAGCAGACACGAAACATCCGCTGCATGAGGAAGGTGACGTACCAGCGGGAGGAGGTGGCGGCTCACTCCTTATGTCCAGTAATGGCTCCGGCCCAACTACAGCCCTGCAACACACAGGCGTGTCCTCCAGAGTGGAGCACCGGCTCCTGGTCACCGGTATGTTTGCAACCTACATAACATTACCTCCATCTGTTTCTTTCCAAAGGAATTACACTGCCATTCAGAAGTTTGGGATCAGTAAGATTTTTAATGTTTCATCATGGCATTTACTTGATTAAAAATACAGAAAAAAGTAATATTGTGAAATATTATTACAGTTTAAAATAACGGTTTTCTGTATGAAAATTCAAAGCTGAATTTGAATCAGCCATTACTCCAGTCTTCAGTGTCACATGATGCTTCAGAAAACATTCTAATGTGCTGATTTATTACTTTTATTATCAAGGTTAGAAACAGTTGTGCTGCTTAATAAATATTTTTGGAACCTGTGATTCTTTTTTCAGTATTCTTTGATAAATAAAATTGAAAAAGAACACAATTTATTCTAAATAGAAATCTTTTGTAACAACATAAGTCTTTGCTAGCACTTTTTAACAATTTAACAATAAAAATAAAATAAAATAATAAAAGTATTAATTTCTTTCAAAAAAGACAAACTTTTAAATGGTAGTTTATATTGTTACAAAAGATTTCTATTTGAAATGAATTCTGTTCTTTTGAACTATTTATTTATTAAAGAATGCTGAAAAAAGTTTCAACAAAATATTAAGCAGCACAGCTGTTTTTAACATTGATAATAATTATAATTATATATATAATTATAAATATATTTACACAGAAAATAGTTGTTTTACATTGATATGATGTATTGATTTAATTGATGTAATATTTTACAATTTTACATTTATTTCTGGATTTTTTATCAAATAAATGCAGCCTTGATGAGCTGAAGAAACTTATTTAAAAATATGAATAAATCTTTCTGATCACAAACTTTTGAATGGCAGTGTAATAAGATGTCATCATCAGGTGTGCAATTAAAGTCAACATTGACATTAACACAAACCATTGTGTTAATAATCAAATTATAATGAATGATGTTTAGTTGTCTGACCAGAACATGTTTTGGAAAATTTTACTATACCCTTATATAGAAATCTTTTCCTAAATTTCAACATTTTACAAAGTACTGCATTACAGCAATGAACGAAATATGAGGTGAAGATTTGAGATGCCCAGAACAACATAATGGAAAAACATTCTGTATGTCACATCTGTGTTAAAACACTACTGCCCCCTGCTGTTATTGCACATGTAACACATAATGCTCCATATCTCTTCATGTTGCCATGCTTTTATTAAGCATCTGTTCTGAATGTTATGAAGTGACCGCACAGAGTGTCCTTTCTGAAACTTTAGTGCTGTTGGAAAGTGTTACTTTAGATAAATGACTACTTTACACATGGTTTAATCTACTATTTTGCAATAACTTTTGCTATTGCTACTTGTGCATATATTTGTGTACACTGAACTTTATCTTTCTATGTACACACACAAAAGCCAGAGAATGTCGAAACGCTTTGCCAGAGTTCATTTCATCATTAGCAACAAATTGCGAATTAATCTTTTGCAATATGTTAAATCATAAATCTTTGCAAAAAGTTTGCAGTAGTAGTTGATATCGACTAAATTCCTCCTAAAGGTCAGGTTGAGTTCGGACCGCCTGTCTCCAGAGTTCATATCAACTGTTGTTTGAGGTGAACTGCATGCCACGGTGACCTTTACAATGTTTAAACTAACATCACTCAAAGACCACACGAGGGTAACTCTCTCTCTCTGTGTTTGTCTTTCTTTCCTTCCTTCTCTCTAGTGCTCCAAGACCTGTGGGCGCGGTTTGAAGAAGCGCAGTATTTTCTGCAGGAGCACTGATCCAGGTGCCAGGGCTGTGGTGGTGCCTGACAGCATGTGTAAATTACACCTGAAGCCCAAAGCCCAGGAGACCTGTGTGCTGAGCCGCTGCCCGAAGAATGAGCGTCTTCAGTGGATAACTACCGCCTGGGGAGAGGTAAGGCCCCTCGAAGGAATATCAAAGGTTATGTAGAAGTGCTCACACAAATAGTTCATATGTAGCACATGCGGATATTCACCCATTTAACCCTGATGCAGAAGAGACATTTTCATGCAAATCTCACAATACCAAGTGATATACATATCCAGTACACATACGTGGCTTTAAAGGATTAGATCATTAATTATTCACCCTCATGTTGTTCCTAACCCGTAAGACCTTCATTCATCTTCTGAAAGCAAATTAAGATATTTTTTAAAGAAATCCAAGGGCTTTTCTGACCCTGCATAGACCATGCAATAACAACTGACACGTTCAAGGCCCAAAAAGTTAGTAGGGACATCATTAAATTAGTCCATGTGACATCAGTGGTTCAAACGTAAGCTACAAGAAAACTTTTTTTTTAATAATGTAGCTTCTTATCTGATTGTCTGCTTGTTTTATGCAGTGTTCAGCCTCCTGTGGAGCAGGAGTAAGGAAAAGAGAGCTGCAGTGTGGGGAGAAAGACTCCCAAGGAGGCTACACAGAGTTCCCTGTGAGGAGGTGCAGGAACCTACTCAAGCCCCAAGCAGACCTCGAGCAAGCTTGTAATAATGGCCCCTGCCCAGAGCCCCTGCCTCCCCAGATCCTCCAGCCTGGCCCAGACAGGGGTGGCGCTTCCGTGACTCTGGGCTGGTACTCCTCTCCTTGGCTTCAAGTATGTGCAACTAACTTATCATGACCAGTCAGAGTTCTGTTCTGTTTCTATTCTGCTAGACATCTAATCTTCCTGTCCTGTCTGTGTGTCTTTTAGTGCACAGTGTCCTGTGGCGGTGGGGTGCAGACACGTAGCGTTCAGTGTCTGAGACAAGGGCGTCCGTCGGTGGGCTGTTTACCTCATCAGAGACCCTTCAGCTCACGGGCCTGCAATACGCATTTCTGTCCTGGTCCAATCCCAGTCCCTGTCCCACCTCCCTCACCTACACTTAAAGGTACAAACAGTTTTTTCTTTAAATCTTCAGATTTAGAAGGGGATAGTTCACTCAAAAATAAGGTGTATATGACTCTTATTTCAGACAAATACAGTCAGGGTTCTAAAATATATTTATAATGGCAGTGAATGGCTGTTGAGATTTTGAAGCCCAAAAAAACTGTGTAAATACATCATAAAACGTACTCCACATGGCTCCAGGGAGTTAGTAAAGGCATTCTAAAGTGAATCAATTTGTGTAAAAATAATCCATATTAAAACTTTATGGACTGTAATCTTTAGCTTCTGCTAACTGTCTTATGCATGTTCACAAGAGAGTGGTGTTTTAGCAGATGACATAGAGGACATAGTGTAAGCTCCGGTGAGAAGTGGTGAATGTAGGAACGCAGAGGAAAGAGCAAAACAAAAATACCAGTCATGAATTCGATTTGTAAAGAAAAATGTTTCAATATAAGCCAAGAGGAGACTGGTTTTCCTTTGCTGGAAACAAAACTTAGTTCTTGCAAACCTAGAATATTCTCATCAGAGTTTATGCTATGCCTACATCCTACGTCATCCACTTGAACGCCAGTCTCTTGTGAACGCAAGTATGACGGTAACTAGTGATTACGGTTTATAAAGTTTTAAATATGGATATTTTTATTACATAAAGGCATTCACTTCAGAAAGCTTTTATTAACCCCCAGGAGACATGTGGAGTGCTTTTTATGATGGAAAGGCACAGTTTTTTTGGGCTTTAAAATCGATCGCCATTAATTGCTATTGATATTATATTATATTGATATTATATTAAGAATTTTGACATCCCTAGAAACTATATTTTGTTCAGCATGGACACATTAAATTGTTCAAAAGTGACAGTAAAGACATTATAAGTTACAGTATAATGTTACACAAGATTACCGTTTCAAAAAAATGCTCTTTTGAATTTTCTTTTTCTTGAAGAATTCTGAAAAATGTGTATGGTTTAAACAGAAACATTAAGCAACACAGCTGTTTTCAACAGTATACTAAAAAATGTTTCTTAAGCAGCAAATCACCATATTAGAATGATTTCTGAAGGATATTGACCACTAAACGTTTGGACTTTAGTGTATATATTTTATCACAGTTACTGTGTTATCTGTTTGTGTGTGGTACTGAGAATCAAAATCGAGACTCTGGTTTAGAAAGTAATCCTATATAGCAATTTATGCTATGGAGGTATCAACATGAGATATGGTTCAGTACAAACTTACAAGATTTGTTCAGAATAGAAGAGATGAAAGTGAAATTGAAATGAAATATTGAAATTGAGATGATTTTTTTGTGTAGTTATCAGTGTCTTGAGCAGAAACAGGCAGCCAGTGAAACGAGACGAAGTGAAGTGAAGTGTGAGTTCCATTCTGAATCATTTGCAGAGGTTTTATTGGGTATGCGGCTAGTAGAGCATTATAATCTAGAGGTTAAAAGAGTTTAGATAAGAAGTTGTGCTGCAGATTCAAAAAAGAATGGCCTGATCTTCTCCAAGCTGTACAAAATTCTGCATGACCAGACCGTCTTCACAATAAGAAGTAAAGGTAGCTAATCTACTCTCATTGTTAGTTCCCTCCTTCCTTAAGGTTTTAGGAAATTGATTTCATCACCTCTTTAGGTACATTTTCAATTGTCTTGCTACTAGGATCAATGGTGTTGGCTAATGGATCAAACCAGCAACCTTTGGTTGCCATCCCTGATTCTTGCACACTACACAACTTCAGCTTTTACCTCAACTCTTATCTCACTCAACAGTACCTGTAATGCCTGAATGGGCATACCACTGGATGTTCATTGGTTATGACATTCTGCTGAATGTTTATTTGTTATGAACTTTCATATCTTGTTCTGTAGCTCAGCTGGTGGAGCATGAAGTTAGTAATGTCATGGGTTGGATTCTCAGGAAACATATACTGATAAACTGTATTACTTTAAATAACGCATCAGCCAATTGCATAAATCCATGTATATTTTTCAGCTTTAATTGGTATTGCTATTTGTTTACATAAGTATCATATGCAATTATCAAGTTTGATGAGCATCAGTGGTGTTTACACATATTCATTATGTCGTGGGAAACACAATGCGCTTTTTACTTGTTGATTGGTAGGTCAAATGACTTTTTCTGCGCCTATTTAACAATGAGAAACTGAGATACATTGTGCGATTAAACAATATCATTTAAATGAACGCATCGTAATTGTCATGTCCTATACACAGCTTAATTATAATGATAATGAAAACATAAAGATCTCTTCTCCACAGAGAACATAAGTGTGTGTGTGAGTGTATAATTGTTTATTCTCATGGGAGGACTGAGTGTGAGGGCCTTCAGAGAGCAGGTCAGGTCCTTATCGGTATGCCAGTGCAGTATTTCCAAGTGCTTTGCAACATCCCCACAATGTCTCTATTCAGACTAAACAGCACTTACAAAAACACTGAGTGTTTGTGTTAACACTTTAGTTTTTAAGGCTTTGAATAAATAATAGTCATTATGTGTCTTTCCATTAACAGAAGACCAGCCTTGCATCGACTTCTTCAGCTGGTGTCATCTGGTGCCTCAGCATGGTGTTTGCAATCACAAATTCTACGGCCAACAATGCTGCAAGTCCTGCTCCGCCAAAAGACAGTAAAGCAGAAGAGCCTCCCAGGAGCCTCCTCACTGACTCTGAGATCTGTAAATCATTGTGATACAGATGACCACTATGGACAAATTTGATATTTGCGAGATGTGGTAAAGAAAGAGGCATTCCAGTGAACCATGGACTATTGAGCGATAATGGTATCTGAGGAATTCAAAAAACTCTGTAAACTGCACCTGGTTCTGGCTTCATCAATGGTGTATCATAACTAGAACCGTGGTTCTTCAATAACCAATCTGCAGAACATTAATATTGTAAATATCTTTGTTTGTTCTCATATGATTGGAGATGTGACCATCGTTTAAAGCCATTAAGAGACTTCCATCATCAGATCATTTATATGCTACATTGAAGAGCAGAAGATGAACATTGGTGTGACTGTGCACATCTGAAGTACTGTAGAATTTGTGTTAGCTCTTCGAGCTCCAGGCGAACCCAGCAGATCTGTACAGAGCTGAGGGCCGATTCACACAGCGTTCCACTGCACTGCTTTTTAATAGTTTCATCTATGTAAATGTTCTCGATGGATGCTTCTTTTTTAATCTCTCGCATAGTGCTTTGTTTTTAAGACAAGTGTCAAGTTAAAGAAGTTTGACACAGCTCATAAATGTCAGTTTCAAAACGGTGGACCAATCAGAAAAAAACTGGAGCAGGGCAAGCATCACAAGTGTGTTTACAGAGGAAGAGTTTAGCTATAGCCACGATGATTTTATTATTATCGTCATTTTGTAAACAGTACATTTCACAGTGAACAACTCCTTAGCCTGTAATCATTTAGTCTGAAGGTGTGGTCACATCAGTGAAATTTCAGTGAAATTTTGCATCAAAATTGTCCCTTGTCTAATCTAAATAGTGTAGAACACAGAAGTCACTTTTTTGTTGGTCAACTTGAAACCTGTTTCAAAATCTGTGTGGAGAAATCTGTTGGATTCCTGTTGAAATGACTGGATTTCGCCTATGACGAATTTGCTGAACAACAGTAAAAGTGACCGCACCTTAATACCGCCTGCTTGAATCAGTGAATTTGTTGAATCTGTGTTTTTGGTGCAATAAGAAGTGCAGCGCACTTTTTCATTCCATCATTGTTTTTTTTTCCTCAAAAACAATTAAACTTTATATTTTATTAGTTTATGTGTTTCTATTCTTGTATATTCACAAACTAACTTCAACTTTTTTTTCCGTTGGTCAAGTTCCTCCTGTCAAGAGACAATCCAAATCTCCACCATGCAAGCTTCTGTGTTTAATAGACATTTTAAAAATGCACCAATTTTCTCAGTGGAACTGCTGTGACCTGAAAGGTTGAGTCACAATCCCGTCTGATCGCCACAGAGGACTAAAACAGACAAGACAGATTTATCATTAATGAAGATCAGTGCTTCTGCTGAAATATGTAGTGGCTCCATTGGCGGAAGAACTATGTTTGTGTATGGCTGCCAGTATGTGTGTTTAATTTGTCTGCGGTTCATGCAGCTCCGTCTCCCACGCGGCGTACGAGAGGGCCGAGCTCGTCCCAGATGTGTGTCAGAGAGAGTAGAGTAGGTTGCTCTCAGTCACTTTGTAGGGACCAATTAGTGTGCAGGAGTGAGTGTCATGTTCAGGAAGAGGAGAAGCTAACAAACCCGAGCCTCTCAGGACTTGGGACCTCATCTCAGTTTACTTTGTTAGTGCTCTTCATCTCTTTTTCTATCTGTCTGAGTGCTGCGGTTGTTGGGCCACTGTTTTGTGCTTAACCGAAGAGTGGAGTCTCACCTTAGTAATTCTTTCACAGGGTTCGGGTATGACGGTCCTGCTCTAACAATAAACATCGGAGCAGATGGCACTTGAGGTGTAGCAGAAGCACTCATTCTGTCCTCGTTTCATTCCAAACACTTCATTAACAGTCCCCAACCCCTTGAAGGGACATTTGCATACACTAATAAGTGCAAAAGGTCACTTTTAAAAGTAGATGTTGCACTGCAGGGTGCTCTGTCCTTTTTTTGCTCAAACCGTTTTTAAAGGGTACTTTGGTTTATTAGTTGTACTGTAACTTCTGGATCTGCATTAATGAACTCTCGGTCTCTTACAGTGCGTTTCATTTGTTCCTTGACTTTAAAAGTGTTCCTAATAACGAACAAATGGAAAAAGACATTGTTTAGCCTTGTTGTGATGTTATGTATGTTGTACAAATGTCTTTCATCACTGTCTGAATTGAAAAAGTGTGTAATTTATTACTATGTCCAAATAGTTCCTGGGCTACAGTGTTGTCTGGAGAGGAGCTTTCTGTATGATACCACACTGTAAGTGTGATATTTAATATTTTCACTGAAAGTTTTATAATAAAAAGTATTTGATTTACTGTATTCCTGGTGTTTTTTCCACTAGTGCTCAGAGAGATTGAGGCGAGTACTGGAGGCCCTTGAATGATGAAAATGCTGCAATATTTAAGGAATGAAAAATGATATTCTGTCATCACAACAAATTACTATGAACATCAAGCCAGAAGCAAAGTGGATTTTAGACAAAATACTCCCTAGCATATTATCGACAAGGAAAACAGACTTGCTCTCTGTGCAGATATAAAGCGTTATTTAAAATGTGCCACTAAGGGACAGACATAATAATATAATAAGCTATAAACACATGAAAGAAGCCTTGGATACAAATAGCGATGCTTCCCAGCCAATCGTAACATTAAATACCCCAAACATTCATATTCCTCCCTTTCCTCTTTGTGTTCGAGGCAAAATGTTCCTGCATGTACTAAATGCCCTAGTAAATCACACTGAGTTTGCTTAAGTCCTCCCTCGGCACTCTCGAATATCTCTTCCTTCTCATAATATGCGTGCATTTGTCATTTCTGTCATATTTCTTAATTTCCTGTGTGTACAATTATTTGTGATAATTTCTGACAGCATCGAGAGACTCGTAAAAAGAAAGGAGCAATTCCTCATCCGTGTCACTGGATGCGCAGACACTGATTATGAAGACTGAATACCAAGCACGTCTGTGGCATTTCTATATCCTCTTGTGCATGCTGCAAACTCTCTTTGTTTCTCTCGCTCCTTGCCTGCTCACACAAACACGCACACAGTCTCTTCACTCCCTAGAATTCACTGTGTCACTTCAGCTCTGGCAGTAGGATGCTTCTTTGGAGTACCCCTCACTTCTGACAGGCTTTCTAATCACATCTTAACAGGGCGCTGGCCATGAGCACTCTCTCTTTCACTCTCTCTTTCACTCTTTTCTAGCTCTCAGATGAAGTGAGAGCTGTCATCTCTTCCAGACATATCTCCAATCATCAGCTAAAGGATATCATCCAGCATTCACTCTGCGCCCTTGCGGACAATAGATGTAATAAACATGTAAGGGATCGTACAGAATGGTGATTCGCAAGACGGGTGGGTCACAGGACAGTTCTGATCGTGGGACGGCAGGGAAAATGAATACAATGGCTTTCAGACGAGTTATATTAAAAAATGTTCTAGCTCTTCCAAGCTTTATACTGGCAGTGAATGGTGGTCCAGATTTTGAAGCGAAATAAAGTGTGCCCATTCCATCATAAAAAGTACTCCACACGGCTCCAGGGGTTTAATATAGACACTAAGTGATGCGTTCGTATAACAAAAATATCCATATTTAATATTTTATAAACTGTAACCTCCAAGTAATGTGAGTTAAGTAATCAGATTACGTTTTTTCCCCCCAATTAACTAGTAAAGTAACGCAATTATCTGAGTTACTTTTTCAGTTAAGTAACGCCTGTTACTTTGTATTTATTGATTGACATGTCTCCGGTCCCCATGTTGAGAGAAATCGGAGGTACAGAAGCATTGTGTGCGTTGTGTAAACATGATGTTACTATAGTTCTAGACTAAATGTGAAAATGCATTAATTCATCAAAATGAATTAAAGCTGTAAAATGCAAACTCAGAATATGAAGCAAACATGCAGTAAAAATGTCCTTTATGTATTTAATCCCATTTTATTAATCAGTGTCTTTGTTGCTGACCTTTGACGATCCAGTTCAACCATACTAATAAGCAAAAATGACTTTACATTCTTAAAAATAAAAGTGCTTTAAAAGGTTCTTCATCTCCTGGTGAAAAAAACAGCATATGCTGGTAGGTATGTTTTGATGCTGGTTTAAGATGGTCCTTTGCAGGTTTATGCTGGTCCTTCCAGCAAAGGACCAGCTTAAACCAGCATCAAAACACCTACCGGCATATGCAGTTTTTTTTCACCAGGGATGCCATAGAAGAACCATTTTTGGTTCCACAAAGAACCATTCAAGGTTCTTTAAAGAGCCATCTCTTTCTTACCTTTTTATAATCTGATGAACCTTCTTTCGCCACAAAGAACCTTTTGTGAAACAGAAAGGTTCTTCAGATGTT
>NPDK01122172.1:0-10570 GCA_013461565.1 Labeo gonius
TTTGCATTGAAGTAACTTCCTTGTTTCATTTCTCTCGGAATTTGTGGTATGTGTGCCTGTTATTTCACATAGTGAAATGAGGAAATGCTTGAAAAAGCGACACACGCAAAGCATCTTCCATTCTAATGACATGGAATGATAGCCTTTCTAAACCTGTCGTCCAACAAAAGAGTTATAAAAACAAAGTTATAAAAAACATTATAGCTTGTTTTTCTTTCACAACATCAGTCGAGTGTTTGAAATAACTTCCTTATGTGATCTGATGTGGACTCTTATCAAAGAATGAGGCAGACAATAAATTCTATACTCAATTTCTATGTATGTCAATTAGCAATGGCTTATGAAAATACACAAGATGGCTTGAAGAACACAGATAAACTATTATTGCAGAGGAGTGATTATTGTTCTTACATTTCATCATTCAAAACGTTTAATGTTATATCTTGTTTTTAATAAGTTACAGCAACAGCAATGCTTTTATCCATATTAGAAAAGCTGGAATGGAACGTAATTAGTGATACTTCTTTGATTCATATGTGGATTTTCTGCACAAGGGCACCCTCTTGCATCCAGTTTGAATGAAACCTGTGCTATTTTGTGTAAAAATCCAAAAAATAATACCTCTCTCTAAAGAAAAAATAAACAGACATACACTAAACCATGCTTTTTCTAGTGTACAGAGGTTTACAGGAATATTTTGTTAATTTGTTGCAAAAAAAACTCGTATTGACCATGGACTAACTGTATTGTTGCATGCCTAATGGTCGTTGAGATATTGAAGCAAAATTAAGTGCATCTATCCATTATAAAAAGTACTTCACACAGCTCCGGGGGGTTTATAAAGGCCTTCTTAAGCGAATCGATGCGTTTGTGTAAGAAAAAATGCTTACGCTGCACCCACGTCATCTGCTGGAAAGCCACTCTACTGTGAATATTTTAAATGGATATTAAATATGGATATATTATATTTGTTATATATAATATGGATCTTACACAAATGGATCAGTTTGCTTTAGAAGGCCTTTATTAACCCTTTTGAGCCGTGTGGAACACTTTTTTGATGGATGGTTATACTTCATTGGACTTTAAAATCTTAACACCCATTCACTGCCTTTACAAAGCTCAGAAGAGCCAGGACTTTTTTAATATAACTCCGATTGTGTTCATCTGAAAGAAGAAAGTCATTTACACCTAGGATGGTTTGAGGCTAAGTAAATCGTGGGGTACTTTTCATTTTTTGGTGAACTGTCGCTTTAACTCAGTCTGTTGGCACAACAAAGTAGGGCATAGCAATAAACACAATTAAACCAGACAAAACAACCATTTAGCCAATTTACCCATGATAGAACCCCAAAAATCAATAACAAAACATGAAAAATCAAGAAAAACAACAGTGGATGGCCAAGTCTGGTGGAGGAATCCAGTTGCTTCAAGTTGGCTCTGTGTGAAAGACTGAACAAAACCTAGTTGGAGCCATAATGTGGTGCTGACATGTACAGTGTAAATAGGGGGTAACATCCGTTTTCTCTTATGTTCGCAGGGAGCCTGGAGATAGGACAAGACACAGAATGCCCCGCAACGCTCGAATGTCAGCCCCCTCTCTTGGACGCTTTGTCCCACGGTCAGTGTCATATGTGATGTTTGCATTTCATATACAACAATTTAAAAGTTTATGGTCTGAAAGTTTGACAAAGCAGAATTTTCAAAAGGCAATAGTCCAGTCTTTAGTGTTACATGATCCTTTGGAAAATTGTACTGCAGTGATTTGTTGTTGTTGTTGTTGGTTTCTTTCTTAAAGGAGAAGTCCACTTACATAACAAAAAATTTCAGATAATGTACTCACCCCCTTGTCATCCAAGATGTTCATGTCTTTTTTTTACTTGAATTGAAATTGTTTTTTTGAGTTAAACATTTCAGGACTGATATGGTGCCCCGATTTTGAATTTCCAATATACAGTTTAAATGCGGCTGCAAACAATCCCAGCCAAGGAACAAGGGTCTTATCTAGCGAAACTATTGGCTATTTTCATTAAAAAAATACAATTTAAATACTTTTTGATCTCAAATGCTCATCTTGCCTTGCTTTCCCTGAACTCTGTGTATTCGAACTCAAGACAGTTAGGGTATTTCGAAAAACTCAGTTTTCTTGTATTTTCTCCCTCATCTTCAAAAATCATTTCAAAATCATCCTACATCACTGCAGAAGTACTGACACAGTCTTTGCAAAGTGAACAATCATCCTACATCACTGCAGAAGAACAGACACAGTGTTTACAAAGTGAACATGCATCATCAAACACCCTCAACAAAAATGGTAAAACAACAATATAAGACAATTTTGAAGTTGAGGGAGAACATGAGATTGGAATTTTTCGACATGCCCTAACTGTCATGACCCGGAAGTCCAGGCAGGGGAAGACAAGACGAGCGTTTGACATTTAAAAAGTATATAAATTGTATTATTTTTTTTATGAAAATAACCCATCGTTTCGCTGGATAAGACCTTTCTTCCTTGGCTGGGATTGTTTACAACCGCATTTGGGATCTGCATTTTGGAAGCCGCATTTAAACTGCATTTTGGAAATTCTAAATCGGGGCACCAGTCCATTATATTTAGAAAAATCCTGAAATGTTTCCCTCAAAAAACATAATTTCGTTATGGCTGAAGAAAGAAAGACATGAACATCTTGGATGACAAGGGGTGAGTACATTATCTGTCAATTTTTGTTCTGGAGATGGACTTCGCCTTTAATAAATAATTTTTTTCAAAGAAAATGTTCTATTAATGCAAACATTTCCTTTTCTGAAGGAGGTTCCTGTTACCAGAGTACTTGCCTTACGCTGGACTCTTTCATGAAAGGGGTCAGTCAGGCCTGGCCACTCACTCCTCCATTAACAGAGTATTAGCAGGTACAACAATTTCTTTTGATTGATTCATTTCACAACTTTCTTATTTTGTTTAATTTACAAAGCACATTTGTGACTCTGGACCACAAAACCAGTTATAAGTAGAGTATATTGTACATTGCATGGGTCAAAATGATCGATTAGAATAAGTTCCATGAAGATATTTTGTAAATTTCCTACCGTAAATATATCATTTCTTTCTTTTTGCACCCTCAGATTCCAGACGTTCAAATAGTTGTATCTTGACCAAATATTGTCCTGTGCTAACACAGCTTCTTTATTCAGTTTACAGATGATGTATAGATCTCAGTTTTCAAAAAACTGACCCTTATGACTGGTTTTGTGGTCCAGGGTCACATTTAGTCATTTTTATACTATGATGTCAGAAACATTAGGCACAAAATAGCATAAAATAGATATTAAATAGATCTACAATGATTCTCTGTTGCAGGTGCATCTATAGGTGATGGGCAGTCAGCTGTGGCCAGTAACATTGCCAACACCACATATAGGCTGCAGTGGTGGGATTTCACCAAGTTTGACCTTCCAGAGATCAGTAATGGTACGTTCTTCTGAGTACTGTTGGTATTCAAAGGTTTTGCACGCATGATCAGCATGACATCTGAATAGGTAGCTTGTTTCACATTGAACTACTTCAGAAGCTCTGAATTGTTCATCTTATTATTCTTGTTTTCTTCTCAGCCACTGTGAATGTTCTCGTTCCTCACTGTAAAATCTACAACGATGCCAGCTGTGATATTTCAGCGGACGGGCAGCTGCTAGCCGTGTTCATTCCCAGCAGCCAACGGGGTTTTGCGGATGAGGGCATCCTAGCCGTCTACTCCCTCGCTCCCCATAACCTGGGAGAAATGCTGTACACCAAGAGATTCGGTCAGTGTTGTCAACAGTAACTCAGCAGCTCATTTTGGCATTAACACTCTAAAATACTTCTTTAGCAGAAATTCCTCTTTAAGTTTGGTATTTAACCTGCGTTTCAGGTCCAAACGCGATCTCGGTGAGTCTTTCACCTATGGGCTGCTATGTTATGGTAGGACTCGCCTCCAGACGGATCCTTCTCCATCCCACTACCGACCACATGGTGGCACAAGTGTTTCGTCTACAGCAGCCACACGGAGGAGAGACCTCCATTAGAGTAAGAAAACTAGAGTTTGAAAATGCCACACATTTTTCAATAAAATCTAAAAATCTCATTTATTTTACTACATAAACTGGTATTTAGGGTGAGTTTTATTCATAGACCCAAAGTCATAAAAGTGATGCAGTACTGTGACCTAAAACATTTTCTGCTTTCTGTGTGTTTGGTCTGCTTTCTCTTGGCATCCTGCAGATGATGTTTAATGTGGTGTACCCCATGGCTCCAGACCAGCGGAGACACGTCAGTATTAACTCAGCCCGGTGGCTTCCAGAGCCAGGCATGGGATTGGCCTATGGAACCAATAAGGGCGACTTGGTGATCTGCAGACCAGTGTAAGTAAACAACAGTCACCCAGTAGACCATCTGGTCCACATGTATATCTTTAGTCCTTATCAAATTGTAAAACCCAGTCTTTTATGTTTCCTTCGTTTGCCAAATGTTTTTATACATAGCAAGTTGCAGCATACCTATTACAGGGATAAAGTGTTATGCCTAAGGAAACAATAGCTCCAATAGCATGATATTCCAAAAATAAAGTCATGCAAATATGTATATATATTATTTAAATACACTATGGTTCAAAAATTTGGTGTCATATGAGTTCTAATATGCTGATTTTCTGCTCAAGAATTTTTTCTTATTATGGGTTTGTCCTACATGTTGAAAACCGTTGTGCTGCTTAATATTTTTGTGGAAACCATTCTCTTTTTCCAGTTTTTTTTCAAGAATAGATCAATTTATAAATCAATTTAATGTGCCCTTGCTGAATTAAAGTACTTTTTCTAAAAATAAAAAAAGATTACTGTTCCCATACATTTGAACAGTGGTGTATGTAAATTATTATTGATATATTCATTTATATTAAATATATATATTCTCCATTTCTCATATTTAACATTTTTCTTGTTGCAATACATTGTGAAAATGGTATTTTAGATTTTGGTCAAATAATACATTGACTATAGCTGTGTTTTCATCACTCTGTTTGTGTGCATTTTGAAGTGTCAGAATCGGGTGATGGAAACACCAAATTTCTAAAAAAGAAAAAAAAATCGTAAAGCTGTTACGCTGTTGTTTCGTTTGCTTTTTGATGTTTTTTTTTATATGAAACAAAAAGAAATGACTGTGTGGTGGTCACACTGGTGAGACCACTTACAAAATTTAGTCACAAATTGTTTCATATGAAAATGATTATATGTAGTGGCTTCTCCTACTTTTCTTAGTAATATTTATTGCCAGTTTATCAGGAAGTGATTATTTTATTCTCTTTGACACATTAGATGGAAACGGTGCTTATCCGCAAATGTTTTATGTGATATTCCAAGTTAAATTCACAACTTTGGATGGAAACCCAGCTTATAGTCATTGAAGTCATTGAAAAGTGCTTGAATTTCTCTCTCAAAAGGTTGTACAAACCCTGAAATGAATAATGTAATAACAGTCAACTATTTCTACCATAACACCATGGTTAAATTGGTGTTACTACTTCTGGTTTTCTGATGTATATCAGCGCTGTTTATAACAGAATTTTGGGCAGAATTTGAATGATTCATACTAGATCTTGCAGCAATGTTATTCATTCTGCAGCAAATTCAAATGCTTCCCACTTGATCTCTCAGCACTGTGCAGTGTTGTGAAATCAACTTTGGTTCCCGATTAAGGTCACACCAGTGAGGGGAAAAAATGGTCGCAGTCTGGAGCCCTGTGAGGCGCAAATTGTTTTATATGAAAATGATTATATTCAGTGGCTTCTCCTACTTTTCTTAGTGATATTTAGTGCCAGTTTATCAGAAAATTACGATTTTGTTCTCATTGACTCACTGGATGGTGCTTATTCACAAATGTTTTATGCGATATTATAAGTTAAATTCGCAGCTTTGGATGGAAACCCAGCTTATGACGCCTTAAAATATTTCCTCTGATTTAAACTGACTTTAACTGAAAATCGAGGGTTTATTGTTGCCGTTTTGTGTTACTACATACTATTTTCCTATTTAAAGGAGAAGTCCACTTCCAGAACAAAAACTTACAGATAATTTACTTACTCCCTTGTCATCCAAGATGTGCATGTCCTTCTTTCTTCAGTCGATAAGAAATTGTTTTTTGAGGAAAACATTCCCAAATTTTTCTCCATATAATGGACTTCAATGGTGGCCCCAAGTTTGAACTTCCAAAATACAGTTTAAATGCAGCTTCAAATGGCTCTAAATGATCCCAGCTAAAGAAGAAGGGTACTATCTAGCAAAACGATTGGTCATTTTTTAAACAAATTGACAATCTATATAGTTTTTAACCTCAAATGCTCGTCTTGTCTAAGTCTGCACAAACAGTTTTTTTCCATTCAATATGGTCAACACAGTTAGGTTATGTCGAAAAACTCCCATCTCATTTTCTTCCCCAACTTCCAACTTTTTTTCTAAAAAATATAAAATGACCGATTGTTTCGCTAGATAAGACCCTTCTTCCTCTGATGGGATCATTTACAGCCTTTTGAAGCTGCATTTAAACTGTATTTTGGAAGTTCAAATTTGGGAGCACCATTGAAGTCCATTATATGGAGAAAAATTCTGGAATGTTTTCCTCAAGAAACATAATTTCTCATCAACTGATGAAAGAAAGACATAACATCATGGATGACAAGGGGTGAGTAAATTATCTGTTATTTTGTTCTGGAAGTGGACTTCTCCGTTAATACTGCAAAGCTGCTTTGACGCAATCTGTATTGTTAAAAGCGCAATATAAATAAAGGTGACTTGACTCTGTAGGCAGTTTCTAGGTTTTGCAACAGAGCAGGTGCTAATGACAGTTTGTAAATTGCTTCTACTTGGGATGGTACCACTAACTTTTTGCCTTTCAGGCTAGATCTTTGACCCAACAAGACAAACAAAACAAGTACCACAGTGAAGCACAGTAGCCATGGAAATGACAGATAAAACCAAGCTCACAGTTCATCAGCTCAACAAAAGACACATTTTTACAACCAGCAATTGCCATAAATGTATTCTCAGAGCCTGTGTTAATATTGACTCTGTGAGTTAAACAGGCCAAAGACTCGGAGAGTTGACTCATTATCTGTCAGCAGTTCATCTTCAACAATTGAATAGTCAAGCGAGTTCCTGGTCCCAGACCGGTGTCGGTTTTCAGATACGTGCACTATATGAGGACTTTTGATAAACCACCCTGTTACCTGAAGCCGCCTTTCATTAGATTACCTTCTTCATTAGTGGCAGGAAACTCGGGTGTTCAACTGGAAAGAAGCAATTATTGTTTTTTAACAAGGTTACAGGCCACATTACCTCTGCGCACCTTGACTTTTGCAGCTCATCACTTTCAAAGAATTCTCCCCCATTCTGATGGGTTTATAATCAGATCACAGCCTACACGGACAGATGGAGGACGTCACAATAATCCCATTGCTTCTTTGCAATTCAGTTGTTTGATTTCATGATTTGGTCAAGTCTTGAGTGTATTATTGGCCTTAAACGCACAATCTGAGATTATGTGGCTTTCTGGAATACTTGATTCTGATTGGCTGTTCTTCAATATAATGATGCTGGATTGTATCATTCTGCAGTTTCCTGCTTCTCACATTATAAACTATGATATTTAATGTCCATTTGTTTATTTATGGATTTGGTAGCTGTGTAATAAGTGGGATAATGTACAATCAGCCAGTCGTTATCGCCAAATGAATCCCTTTGGATTGATAAATAACCTGACGTACAGCATACGTTGCCATTTACTTAGATTTGTAAACAAGATAATGAAGTCTAAAATATCTGTTTTGTTATCAGTGATTTCCGCAGTGATGGAGACAGTCCGTCGGATCTGAACTCGGATTCTTTGTTTACCGTCAGCAGCAGCAGCAGCAGCAGCCGAACGCGAGGAGTGGAGCGACCAGGGTCAGAAATGAGCTGAAACTAAAGTCGTAGATAGTCATAGTCATAGATCCAAAAATGCTGACGTGTTTATTTCTTACAGCACCAGCAGGTCCGGCTGGCGATTTGACCGAGACATGGGCCTTATGAACGCTATTGGCTTGCAGCCGCGTCAGGCCGCCCCTTCTGTGACCTCACAGGGGACGCAGACACCAGTGGTGCGACTACAGAATGCCGAGACGCAGACGGAGAGAGAACTTCCTTCAACCAGCACCTTCCAGAATGCGCACACATCCAGATACAGTAAGACGTTTGTGTAAATGTAATTAGCATGAAATCCACTTTTTTATGAAACAAAAATATATATATATTTTATTTTTATTTAATTATATTTAATTATATAAAATACTTTTTACATTTTAAATAAATTAACTTAAGGAATAATTGTATTTAAACATATTTATTTATATGCAAACATGTAACATGCATATAGCAAGGTCCAAAAAACCACTAGTGAAAACCTTTTTTATTTTATTATTTTTCCCATTTATTCATTATTTATTTAATAAATTATGTTAGTAGAATAACAATTTCAGTGAGAAGTCCCTAAGATCTAAGATTTTTTATTTCATTTGCATTCACAATATTAAATGCGATCTTAAATTCCAGATCTCTGTTTATTTTTACTAAAATAAAAGATTTGAATACGAAATTCACTTGATTCGCTTGATTTTCTAATATGAACACTGAGTGAATCGAATAATTTGAAATTGATTCATTTAAATGGACTGTTTTAACGGATTCAAATGAATAGATTGAGCTTATTAACAGTTTTAAGAAACTTAAAGGGATAATTCACCCAAGAATGAAAATTCTGTCATTAGTTACTCACCCTCATGTCTTTCCAAACACATAAGACCTTCGTTTATCTTTGGAGCACAAAGAAAGATATTTTTGATGAAATTAAACCAAGGTTGAACCACTGATCTCACATGACTCTTTTAATGATTTTACTACCTTTCTGGGCCTTGAATGTGTCAGTGGTGTTACAGTCTATGCAATGTCAGAAAGCTCTCAGATTTTGTCAAAAATATCTTAATTTGTTTTCTAAAGATGAATGAAGGGCTTATGGGTTTGGAACAACATGAGTGTGAGTAATTAATGACACAATTTTAAAATTAAAATACAATTTTTTTGCTGAATTAACCCTTTAATACAAACATAATCAACATTAAGGTTTTTAAATTTTATACTAGCAAAGACATTTTGAATATTCAGTACATATGGTCCAGATGTAGTGACAGTATGATTTCGGGAAAGAAAAAATAAAAAAAAACCTGCAGTGAAGTGTCTTGCTCAGGGCCATAGTGATTCTAGTGGATATCTATAACGCTCCAGTTCATTTCTCTGTAACCATGTTAAGTAATATTGATTATGTCCACTCAGAGCTGCAAAATGTGTTACTCTTGCAGCGGTTCAGACAGCCAGCACCAGCACTGAGAGACACGTACCCCCAGAGACGACACAAACACTGTCACACACACCAGTTCAAGCGTCTGTTTCGGAGGGATCGCTGAACCGGACCAACTTGCCCGCCACATATCACGGTAACTGCTTTGTCTCACTCTTTCTCATCCTGTCTCTTCCTCCCTCGTTGGGCACAGGTAATGGAATGGAATTGATTGAACTGACCTCTCTGAGATCTGCGTTGTGTCCTACTGAGGGCTTTACACTGTTATTACTGTTTCAGGTGCTTTATTACCTGCTGTTAGCTGGTCTAATTAAATCTGCGCCCTTGTTTTCTCGGTTTAATGGGACCCAGTGTGCACACATGGGGAGTTAATAGATAACTTGCTAAGACCTTGTTGTTGGTTTTTCTTATCATTAACCAAAAATCTTATTTCACTGTATATTTCATTTCTATGGAAGCCTGTTTTCACTACTGAATAAAAAATAAAAAAGGTATTTGTGACCTTTTTTAATCTCACAATTCTGACTTTTTTTCTTGCAATTGCAGTATGTAAAGTCAGATTTGTGGAATATAGACTTACAATTCTGACTCTTTTCTCAGAATGAGATTTAAACAGAATTGCGAGTTATGAAGTCCAATTCTGAGGCGGGAAAAACTATTTTCTCACAATTTCGAGTTTACATCTCACAATTCTCACTTAATAACTTGCAATTTTGTGTGATAGTCAGAACTGTGAGACAGACTCGCAATCCTGAACGAAAGAAGTGAGAATTGCAAATTTGTATCTCGCAATTCTGACTTTGTAACTCACAATTTCAAGTTTGTCTTGCAATTCTGAGGTAAAAAGTCAGAATTGTGAGTTATAAACTTCCAATTATGAGTCTCTATCTCGCAATTCAGACTATATCTCACAATTTTGAGTTTATATTTTGCAATTCTGAGGAAAAAAGTCCAGAATTGCGAGTTATAAAGTCAGAATTGCAAGATATAAACTCGCAATTCTGAGGGGGAAAAAGTGAAAATTATGAGTTTATTTCTCGCAAATCTGAGGAAAAAAGGCAGAATGGTGAGTTTATAACCCGCAAATCTGACTATAACTTGAAATTGAGTTCGTATCTCTTGATTATGAGGGGGAAAAAAAGTCAAAATTCAATTTTT
>NPDK01123347.1:0-10231 GCA_013461565.1 Labeo gonius
CGTTTATTAATAAACCATATAAATCATAATAATGAGCCTTAAATTACCTACATAGGCTAATAACAATAGCCCACACGAAGCTTGCCACAGCACACCAGCAGACGTAATGATTATAAATGTGTCAGGGAAAAACTGTAAGGAGACTGCATTAACATTTTAATAATTTGTTGATAAACTAGTGCTTTCTTTGTTTTTCCGGCTGACGAGATGAAGTCTATGATATTAACTCATCATATCCGCAGTAGTAATGCGCCTGTATACATGTTTCATATGGATTACATAAACTGAGAATATTTCCAGTTTAATTGGTTCATTTAAAAGTACACTTTTTGCTATCTGTTGATATATTTTTAATGTCTATGCAAATATACACAGTTTAGGGTAATTCTTTTTTTCTTGATGATGATGATAAGCCATATTTGAGGTTGATGAATGATAGGCGAGCGTTTGTCCTGCCCAAATCACTTAAACAAGCCGCTAATAATCTGTCCGTCATGGACTGCGTGAATTTGCCACTTGCTGTGGATTTCTCTTTTTTTAAGTGATTTTGGCCAACCAAGCCTTTTCTGGTTGACCAACAGTCCACCAGTTAGTTGACTATTAAGGGGCAGCCTTACAGAAGCATGTTTTGATGCTGCTGCATGATGCTCTGACATTTTACATTTATGCATTTGGCAGGCACTTTTTTCTAAAGTGACCTACATTGCATTCAAGGTACACACTTTACGTATTCTTGCTTTCCCTGGAAATCAAACCCATGACCTTGGCATTGCTTGCACCATAGTACTGTTTGAGCTAACAAAAGGTGAGTGTGGGAGGGCATTCACAAACACAGCAACCTGCACAATCAAAGTGACCTCATAACATTAAATTTAAATAAGAGTTACTGATTTCCTACAATAGAAGCAATCGCAATCATTGACAATTCAGCATAGTTGAACAGAGTTCTAATTTATGTATATAACATGAAATAACATGAAACCACCAGACGCTGGTTCCCAGTGTTGCAGGGGAGCTAACGCTTTTCTTTTTATTCATGTAGCTACACCCAACAAACCCACAAATTTGCTCACACACCTATGTGTTTAGACAAGGCTCAGCTTGTTACTTTCAGTCGAAAACATGTCATTGTGCACTTTAGTTTGTCATCCACCAAACTTTAGAGATTGTAATGATAAAACAACATGTCTGTCTGAAGTCTCACAATGATGTGATTCCAAAATAAGTATGTCTGGAGTTCTTCTCTATTCGTACGGAGCGTAGGCGGGCATTATGCAAATGTGGTAACTTTTGACGTGTGAACTGGAAATGGTAGTTTACGACTTTGCAGACTGTTTATATTCACATACAGCTTACATTACACACTGCATGAATGGCAATTTTTAAAAATCCATAGTGGGGCACTTTAAACTGTACTGTGCATAATTAAAGTGTGGTCATGAATTATACAGATAAGCGTTTTTAGGTTAAAAATAAGAATGACAATTCTAACCCAGTACAGTTAGAGACAATGATAACTTTAGCTGCATTAGCTGTGAACCTTTCTAACAAACTAATTTGGGAAGATAATTTGTGAACATTCACAAAATATAAAGTGCAGTACTTATGGGTGTGAAGCTAGATCCTCCCCAGCTCACTCAGGGAGGATATATGCTGATAGGGCAGAGACTGTCACCAGTTGTGAGCGGTACCAGTTTCAATGTGACGTCAAAATTTAAAGAAAATGCAAATGACTCATTTGGAGACACAGTTTATGATACATGGGAAATATAAAGAAAGGGGGTGGGGGGTGGGGTTGTACTAAGTTTAGACAGTTATACACGGTTATCAGCATATGTTGATGTAGATTCGTCTCCTGTCGTCTCTGAGAGAATATGCACTGTTAATGCAGCATTAGAATCTGTATAATGAATCGACTGAAGTTAAGAACTTCACCGGCATAACTATTGCGCGTAGTTTGCATGTTGCTTATCCACTGGCTCGCCTTCATGGTTTAAAACAGAAATATTTCCGATATTGCAACATAACCCCCAAGTGTAGCTATGTATCTGAAATGCAGGGAGACGTGAAAGAGGAATCAACTCTGAAACACATCTCTATGCTTGTGCATGCTTTGGGTGTGTGCAAGAACAGCGCATAAGTAACAAATTGAGTTCTTGTGGTTTTAAATAACTTGAATGTGTAAATTGGCAACTGCAAAATGTTTAAGCCCTAATAATAATAGTAATAATTCCTTACATTTATATAGCGCTTTTCTGGGCACTTAAAGCACTTTACATAGAAGTGGGGAATCTTCTTAACCACCACCAGTGTGCAGCATCCACCTGGATGATGCGGCGGCAGCCATATTGCGCCAGAATGCCCACCACACACCACCTTATCGGTGGAGAGGAGACAGAGGCTATATGACAGATCAGAGCAATCTTTTAATTACTAATTTAACATTAAATCGTCAAATTGCTACTCCATATCAATTACATTCAACGAAAATACAGAATAATTAGAACAATCATTTACAACAAATAACAGAGCATCATATCTATACAAATTTTCCCCAGAACATTCTCGCAACCCAGTAGAAATTCTTCCATGGCCCGGTAGATGGGGACCTCTGGTCTACATAGCATTTAAACTCTGGTCCTCTGGACTCACCTTCTAGAATGTTTTAGATGTCTTACTATTCAACACACTAAGAAGTTGATGAGTTGAATTAGTGAGACACCTGAAACATTCTGGTTCACTGGTTTACAGTGAGATCTGATCACAATGCGTATGTGTATGTGGACAGCATTTTGATACTGGACACATGTTAATGCTAAGTGCAAACACAGGCATTTGATAAATCAGGTCACAAAACAGTTTAGAGCATGTTTACACCTGTATTTAATGTGGTCCAATTGTGAGCAGATCACAGAGACACACACATTTAAGTACCAGAAACAGGGAAACGGATAGGAATCTTAGAAAAGAAAAAAAAACTCTCCTGACTGCAATACAGGAAACAGGAGTAGAAACTGAATTCTGCTGCTCTTGAGGGAAGGCTCTTTTGAATTTTGTTGTCCCATGACTAATAACGAATTCTCTTGTCTTTTCAGAATGAACTGTGTAGAGCCCCCAGGCACAAGTCCAGGATTGAGTTGACTCTCATTGTTCTTCCGTCGAGTAAGCTCCTCCAGATAAGACTCCCCAAAAATTTCTGCCTGCCCTCAATCCTGTCAACATCCAAAAAGCCCTCAGCCATTTGCTGGGGCAAAACAGTGAAGCCATGGATACAGAGTCCACCTACTCTGGCTACTCATACTACTCAGGCCGGTCGAGGGGATCTCACAGACACGGGTAAGTTTCTATGAGGGTCTGTTTCTGGTTCCTGTTTGCCTGTCAGTTGCTGAGTGCAAGTTCTAAAGAGGCTACTGTGTTATGCAGCAGGTCACTGGATACTGTCTCCTCTCTGTCTGTCTGTCTGTCTGTCTGTCTCATCTTATTCCATCATTGTCACACTTTTCTTTTTGCCCTCCCTTTTATCTTTCCTTTGTCTGTTAAATTTCTTGTTCAAATTGATCAGATGGACCAACATCTGGTTACTTATTCTATGGCTCACTCTTCTATGTCTCCTATACTGAATACTTTAAATTTCCTTTAGACATGGCATGTAGCCCAATGTGTCCCACCAGCTGCACGCCCTCATGTCTCTGTTTCTGTCTCATTCTCATTCTCTGTTGGTGTCACCACATTGAACGATAAACTTGGAGAAAGTTAATGTTGACAAATGAATTTTGAATGTTTCTAACATGAAATGTTCAGCATGCTTTTACATGTTTTTATATTTATGCCATGTATTTACATGATTAGCAGCATTTTCACACTGGGTGAAAGTTTCAACCTTAGTTCAGCACCTTTAGACTTGACAGCGATGCTGGTTTGGGAAACAGCAATCCAACAATAATTAAGATGATTTTGAAAGTGTGATTTGCAAAGTTATGGGACAGTAAGTCTTAGTCAATAATGACCAGTGACTAGTTATGTACTATGTACAAGTAGTGAAGTACTTATACAATGTCAGCCTATGATAAAATTAGAAATATGTGATGATAACAACCTTTCTGCAGTGCTGGTTTTGCCAAGTAATGACTCAATGTGGTACCCGTGAGCTGTCTGACTGACAGACGGCTGCTTTCAAAGGCTGATATGCTGTGAAGAGCACCTGCATTTTGCAGTATATGGCTGTGCATGACTGCAAATATCTGAAAGATCAGCTACTTGATCAATGAATTAATAAGTAACTAATAATAATGATAATAAAACAATATTTACAATCAAAAACAGAAACAAAACACACTGCTCTTGAATGGATCATTTAAATACATTCTCAATAATTAGATACAGAAAAACTCTTTGTTCTGTTATGTCCTGTTGCTATGTTACTTTGTATTTATTGACAGTGACTACATGCCATTGTTTTAATTTATTTATTTATAATTATCAGTTTCCAAGTAGTTTTAGCTGCAGTATCTTAATTGGAGAATCATGAAATTTCACTGGTGTTGACTATGGAAATTATAGTATTAAAAAATGAGGTAACACTAAACCACTAACTAATTTAGTAAATACTAAACATTAACTTACCAAAATATTGCTCAAATAAAGCCAGAAGTATCTGTGAAAATCACATAGGAAATGATTGTACTGCAAATGACTTCCTCATTGCTAAGCATCAGTTTTCAAAACAATCAAGCTCAGTAGTCTGACAGTTCTTAACTACTAACCGCTGGTTAAATGTTGTTTATGCTAAATGATGTTATTATGATGTTTATTTTATTTTATTTTATTTTATTTTATTTTAGAGTCAAAAATAGTTTTTTCATTGCACACAAACAATGGTACACAGGTTAAATGTGCTTTTTTAGTTGTTGTTATGTATATAAACAAATATAAACAAGCTATAAATGAAGTAGAAGTGCATGCCGTAGATCATGAAGTGCACTGATAATCTACAGGCCATACTCGGTTACGTGAAAGTAGAAGTGCATTGCATTTGAAACATGAAACTGGTTATCCTGGTTTCACCTTCGACACCCTGCCAAGCTTTGATTTATGGTCACAAGCATCTGGAGAAACCATAATTTACTGTCAAACCCAGTAATGCATGCTGTCAGGTTCCACACACACATACATGATCAGTTACAAACACTGATCATGTTCAGTACAACACAGTAAGACTGTGTGACTGGCCCCACATACTGTTGCATCAAATGTTTTCAAATGGAAGGAGGTTTTGACTTGAATTACGTTAAATCATTACCAGCGAATTTATCAGCTGTTGTGTAATAATTATTATAGATAATTTGTCTTTGGATTTTTTTAGATGGTTGCATCATTCATTTATTGCTCGTATGGCAGTTTCCCAGAAATCAGACCTCACAGCATGTTACAATTGATTTAATATCATATTTTAAAAGGATCTGAAAAAAAAGAAGTACGTTAAGCCATGTGATCTGTCAGTAACACAATGGGTGGATGGTTATGGTTGGGTTGGGCTCATTCTGTTCCAGCATGGATTCCAATATTCCTTCAGATCTAGAAAACACTAGGTCTTACATTAAGACTTACTCATGTAGAAAATTGAGCTATTTGATTCGGCTAATTCTAATTAAAAGGTACAGCACGCTGATTATGATACAGGAAACTGAATGAAATTAAAAATTCAAGCCCTCATCTGCAGTACACTGGGATTTATAGGGTCCCAATAAGCCAATAAATTTTCATGTTAATTTGGATTAGGACCGGTTTCCAAAGACTTCCAAAGGTGTTATTTGCAAGAGTGTCTCTCATTCGTTTCTGTTTTGCAACATTTATGTTTAAGTACATTTCCGCAGCTTTCGTGTTATGTGTGTGTGTGTGATTCTCTTTTGTCACTAATAATTTATGTTATCACCTTGAAAGCCAGTTTTTGCAAACAAGATGATGATAACAGTTTGTCACATTTAGTTTAGTTTCTTGTTCCCATCTTTAATAAGCAGAGCAGGAACTGGGCAGGACACATGGAAGCAGATGAGAATGGGCGGGTTTAACATGCTGTGCTTGTTTTGACAGGATTGAGCCTGTTTTCTGTGAGAGCATTGCTGTTTAGAATTAACCTGTATTTTTACACTGAGTTGGATATGACAAATGTTGTTTTCCATAGTCTGTTGTAACATCACACTATGATTTATTTTTTAAGCCCACAATTAACAGCTTGATAACCATTTAAAGGAATAGTTCATCTAAATATGAAAAGTTTATAAAAAAAAGTGTTTGTAAGTCTTTGTGATTTTGAGATATAGTTGTCTTCTAATTGACAGTTTTCATACGCAGTGTTCACTGCTTCCTGCTCCCTGATCACTGCATATTCAGAGATCGCCCTGAAATGTTTCAAAGCATTTGTGATGTAACAAAGTTTTTTACTAAAATCATGTGACTCTGATATGCATTGCAATGATATATCATTGCACAAAGGTTTTGAAGTTTCACAAAGAAGTGTTTCAAAAGCACCCATCATTAATTTAGATTGAAATGTTCAATGACTGCCTTGGGATCGTCTCAGTTACATCTGTAACCCTCGTTCCCTGAAGGAGGGAACGGAGATGTTACGTCATAACTGACGTATTTGGGGTCTCACTTGGGAGCCCAATCACCTCTGAGCTATTTGGAAAAGGCCAATGAATATTGGCGAGTGGAATTTTCATGCCAAGCCACTCCCCTGTACATTCGGGTATATAAGATGGCGGCATGCATCCACTCATTCAGGTTTATGCTGAGGAATCGAGACGCATCCCGGCATTCAGCACAGTTCAGGATTGTGGCAGGAGGATGTAACGTCTCCATTCCCTCCTTCAGGGAACGAGGGTTACAGATGTAACTGAAACGTTCCCCTTCAGTCATACTCTACGATGTTACATCAGAACTGATGTATTTGGGGTCTCCTCTGGAAAACGCCACCATCCTGAATCGCGTTACGTAGTTGAGAAACAGATACTGACAGGCAAGCATGTCAAGGCAAGTGAAGCTCAACACATCACCTTCCCAGTGCCCTGTAAGCCAGATAATGGGCCCACCAGGGGTGCCAGGTATCTGAAGCAACCTTTGAGAGGCAGAGCACAACAACAAAATTTAAGCCATGTGGGAACTGGTATAATAAAATATCTGATAAGATACTAGGGGAAACACGGTGGAATAAACCATGGAGAAATGCTGAGACATTATGCCACAACCTTCTGGGGTCCAAAGGAGACCATTAAATAGAGCACCCAGAGTTCACTAAGGGGAACAACTGGGAGAGAGCGCACGGATCCGTAAGGAATGGCGCAGCAAGCCGACACCGAGCCGTCCTCCCGCCAATTACCTGAAGTTACCCGCAACACACAGGATGACACAGCTCAGCGCAAGAATAGAACCTTGCGCAGTGATGGGTGTTGCCCGGCCTGCATCTGCTACATATGTCTGCTAGAGAGGCGCTGTGTACCACGCCTAGAAGGAGTAACTCTTTGTAGAGTGGACTCAACTCCTAGGGGACCCAGTTCACCTTGGCACAAGAAGCCGAGGTGAGGCACCTACCACCCAATGGGCCAACCTCTACTTGAGGACAGCATTCCCCATCTGCTGACCCAAGCAAACAAGAGCTGCTTGGAGCAACTAAGTTCCGGGTGCAGTCCAAGTAACGTGCATAGCACAAACGGGACACAGCACACTAAGGCCGGGTCCGCCTCCTCCAACAACAGCGCTTGCAGGTTCACCACCTGAACCCGAAGGTAAGTGGTGGGAACCTCAGGCACACAACCAGACCTGGATCTCAAGATCACGTAAGAATAGCCGGACCAAATTCAAGGCACGTTCCGTTGGATGAAATGCATGCAGTTTCCCTGCCCTCTTAATGGAAGTGAGCACGATCAGGAGTGAGGTCTAAGCAACTGGATATTAGCTCGACTGATTCAGCGGCTCAAGGAAGCACTCCATGTTCTTAAGAGGGCCACAGGGACATCCCAAGAGGGGACAAGGTGCAGCCCAGAAGGACTTATCCTCCTGCACTGCTCAGGAACCTGACGGTCAGGTGATGCTTCCCAGGGATGACCATACACTGCATATGCCGTGATGGCCGCGATAAACACATTCAAAGTGGAGGGAACATCCTCTGCTCCAACTTCTTCTGTTTTTTCGTATTTGTAGATCCAGCTGTGTGCCAGTGCATGCTTGCCGATCGATCAGTCAGGAAGAAGCTGGCTGAAAAATTATGTGCATCAGGGCAACCAGAATTTAACAGCACACATCCTTTGGGTCGAAGCTGTCACCCAACTCTGGTGCTAAAAATAAAAAACATGTGTTTCTGTTTCAGCCACCCAAATGTTAGCCCGAAGAAGGGACCAATTCAGAACTCAAGAACCAGGAATGGGTGAAGCCCACTACTCATTTAGGTTGTATGGACCAACTAAATCGAACAGCAGACAGGCTAGGTAGAGTAGTAACCAGGCTGCTGCCTGCATTAAATAGGGATATAGGAACGGCATCAACACTCCTGCGGCGGGACAACAGCTTGTCTTTTTTTTTTGTGGGGGGGCTGGCGGGTGGGGGGGAAGCAAGCATCCCGAAGTAGTACCAGGCTGCTAAGGCAGCGCTTACCTGATCCACAAGCATCCCGCGATCCCGTGTTGTCCCAACTAAAGTGCGAGGAAGTGACGCCCCGCTTTACAGCCAGGGCTGGCAACGCTTACAAGCTTGGAGGAAAACATGGACAGCCCCACCAAGTGGTGGCATCTTGTGAGCACGAGTGCACCGCAATTGCACACTCCACTAGAGGACGTCAATGTGTTCCAGGCCACCCCCACCCGTGAGGAGAGTGCGGGGGGAGGAGCCGAACATGTGGTTGAGCTCTTCATGAACCTCCAGGAGGAAAGGTACCAGGGAGGGCACAGCAAGAGCCAAATCCGTCACCGGAAACCAATCGACAGACCGTGAACACCCTGGGAAGGCGGGAAACCCAATCTCCAGCTTGGCGGTCCAGGCTACCTGGAGGAACATGGCCATCAACTTAGCCTCAGACTCTGACTGTGCAGCCGCCACAATGCAGGGCTTGAAATTAACTTTTTTACTTGGTAGCACTGGTGCTCCAAACTTCAAAAAGTTAGGAGCACCAAAAATTTAGGAGCACCAAATGAATATTAAGGTTGTATTAAATACAACTACACAACCTATAGCCTACAGCCTAGATATGTTATGTAGTCTAAATTGCACACATTGGGGAGTCGCTCTGTAAATGTGAGGTATTAAAATTGCTTTTGAATGCGCGCGCGTTTTACTTTCGGTTTCATTTTAACGATGGCACTATCGTTGGGGGTGTTGAAAAGTGTGTCCCCAGTGGAAACTCTGAAGCTGAATTATCATTTGATGTGAATGTATGCCGCGTTGTACAGTATATTGAGACTGAGGCGCCAGAATTGCATCTGACAAAATGTGTGCTGTAGCACAAAATATAGTATTTTTCTTCAAAAGCAGATTGTGGAGACATTTTATAGTCATATCACACCCCTAATTGCAATGTAGTTTGTACAAATCCGGAACAGAGGTTGGTTGAGAGAGAGAAAAAAACGGCCAGTTCCGTTCTTCAGGGGAGCGCAGTGTCAGTGACAGGGAGTGATTGATGGCTAATATCTAAAATCTGCATTAAAGTTAAGAATGTACAGATCGAGTTTAATTAGTTGTGTAATGTTGGAGAAAACGGCGAAACTTTCACTGTATCAGCTCACAGCACTCTGGGCAGTAGTTAGGCTAGCGAAAGTTTTGTAAAGAAATGAAAACAAGTCAGACCACAACAATTTCTTGCACTCATACAAATGCTTCCAAATATATTTTGAGGTTGCGCAGATTAAATTTTGGGAGCATATGCGACCGAAACGGTCGCAATTTCGAGCCCTGGAACAGGCGGCCGCTCAGCAGAATCTTCAGCGTCAGAAGACTCTGAAGTCTCTCAGCGTTGTGGAACATCCTTTCTTTGCATTCCAGCGGAGAGATTGCACTGCTGCGCTCAGATGAGTGCGGTGGTCCTCCCCTGGGCAATCCAGCCTAAAAGAGCAAATTCCAAGTGAGACCCCAAATATGTCAGTTATGACGCAACATCGTAGAGTACGACTGAAGGGGAAGTGTGGATATTGTTTGAAAATTTGCTGGATGGAAAGCTACTGAAGAATTAAACAACAATGGAGAG
>NPDK01123379.1:0-12141 GCA_013461565.1 Labeo gonius
ATATTTATTTTTGGCATTTTTATGCCTTTTTTAGATAGGACAGTGTAGGTGGACAGGAAGCGGAGTGGGAAAGAGAGCAGGAGGTGGGATTCGAACTCGGGACGCCCACAGCGCAACAACGCTATATGTCGGCTTGGTAATTTATTTTTATTCTACTTGTTCTTTTCTGTTGGTTTAATTAGAAATTTTAAAAAGCTTTGAAAATATAATAATAAAAAAAATGGACATAAAAAATGACATACTTTTAATAAAGTTAGAAAAATGCCATTACAAAGGTAAAAACAAAGTCCCCCTGTAAATTGATTATTGATTAGAAGGTGCTTCTGAAATTTTGACCATGCTCCTAAATTTTTAAGGAGTATAAGTTACAGGAATGTGTGTAAAAATATATTTATGTTACGAAAGAGCAACTCCAGTACAAAGACAATCATATTAAAAGGGCTTGTGTTCCACTACCTGTAAAAGAGTCTAATGGCAAAGAAGGCTGATTCAGAGAGCATGAACACGGTGACAAGGTCTTATGTCATTTCGGTGGAAAAGCCAGAGCTCTCGTCTCTCGCCCAGAACCCTCTTCATCTTTAATCAGGCAATTACAGCATGAACATAGCACTTGTTGTCCAATCTGCACCTTTGTAAAGTCAATTAATGGTGGCTTGCCAAGACAATCCCTTTGTGTGACAGAGGAAATTCCTCTTTGTCTGGTGCTGTAGAAAAAGTTGTAATTACTAAGATGGAGGCTTTAAATTAAGACTTTACCATGTTCGTCACATATGTATCACCCATCTGGCTTGAACTGCAAAACGCTTTCTTTTACCTTTTTTTTTTAAGGTGAGTTTGTACAACACAGGCTATGCTATTAATAACCTTTGCTACACTCCCTCTAATTGCCAGTTTGGCTCACAGGCACGAAAAGAACAAAGGCTGAATATGCAAATGATGGTTTTTATTTCATCAGCCTTTGTGCTGGCTTGGGGTTTCCTGGCCTTTGTTTTTGAGAAGTCGCATCAGATCACAGCAGGCCTTTCGAACAAAACATACACCTCAGATTAATCACAGCAAATCAATAGATGTGAGAACTGTGCTATGCGTACATAAAATAGGCTACTTGTTATTAAAATAACCATGTTGAAATGCATTTTCATGAGTGGATCTTCTTGATCTTAGCATTGCAAATGATTGCCAATGAGCTTTCGAGAAGTGCTCAACTTTTACATTTGACATTTTCCCTCTCTTTGCATAGGATTTTTAATGTGGCATCTGATTAGAGTGTGTTTCACAAATTTAAACAAGTCGTAATGTGACATCAGCTCATCTTTGAGTGGAACTGCGCTGGATTCTATATTTATAATGTATTTAATTGTATCATCCATCTTGAAAGGTAAAGCTGCAGTCACAACTTTAGAAATTTGATCACGATGGACAAACTGAGTGAGTGATTATAATCTTTTTTTATCAGAAGAAGCTGATTCATTCTGATGCAGTTGAATGGTGTTCTGTTATTCTACAGATGTTCCTTTCGAAGGCTCAGCACAGCCAATTAGGAAGAGATGAGAGCCACAGCCAAAGGCCTTTGATTCTGCTCTCTTTGAAGCAACTGTCGTATTTAACTGCCGAGAAATGGCTGAGAGCAAGGTTAGGCTGAAGCTTTATAAGAACGGGCGCCTGTTGAAAAATTATTTTACTTATCCATCTGATAGGGCTTTGCCAGAAAACGGATAATGATGTTTAGTGTTATCTTAAAAGCATTTCATTTAAATTCATGGTGATGCTATTAGTGAAACTAAAGATCGTTTGCTCACCAAGCCTGCATTTATTTGATCCAAAGTACATTAAAAACTGAAAAAAAATAAATATTTTTTACTATTTAAAATAGGTGTTTTCTATTTAACATTTTTTAAAAATATAACTTATTCCTGTGATTTCAAAGCTGAATTTTTAGCACATTACTCCAGTCACATGATCCTTCAGAAATCATTCTAATATTCTGATTTCACTTTATGAATACTAATACTATACTAATACATTAGCTTATATACAATGGAAAAACAGACCAGAATCGTCCTGAAACTTAAAAAATAAGAAGAAGGAATCTTCACAAAACAGACACTTTGAGGGGCTTCTCTCGTCTGACTTCCCCTCTAAGACCTAATGGAGATTAAAGGCCATTAAAGGCTCTTTGCTGCATGTGCAGTTTCTATTGATCCCATCGACTCAGCTTGTTTTAGCCAATGATCCGATTACAACTGTTGTCACCCCTCCCCTGGCCCTCTTCCTTCTGTCCCCTGCTAAAGTTCTCTGTTATACCATAGAACCATATGCTGACGCGCATTTCTTAAAGCTTTATACCTGGACCAGGGCAGACCAAGTAGGCTGGACTGCAACTCTGCCACATTGGATTATGACATTTCTGGGTTACGAAGCCTAGGAAACAGACAGCCTTGACTGCTAAGAGGATGTGAGAATGGCCCAGACAATGTGAAGTTCGATATTAAGTAGATATTAAACCTACAGATAAACAATATATTACAATATGTTTTTAAAATTAAAAGTGTAACTGGCGATAATGTAATCAGAAGTTATTTTTTTGCCAATATAAATGCAATGTGGGGACATTCTAAATTATATATGTGAGAGAACGGTTTGTTTAGGATAAACTGATTCACTGGAAAGAACTCAAGATTTTAATTGAACATAAGAGAGAGGTTCATTCAGGGTGAACTGATTCACTAGAATGAACTGGAGATTTTAACTAGATATGAGAGAGAAGTCCGTTCAGGATGAAATGATTCACTAGAATGAATTGAACATTCTAAACTTGATATGAGAAAAGGACTGTGTAGTGTGAACCGATTCACTAGAATAATTCACACAATTTAACTAGATATGAGAGAGAGGTCTGTTCAGAATGAAACGATTCACTAGAATGAATCTGACATTCTAAATTAGATATGAGAGTAGGAGGTTCGTTCAGCATGAACTGATTCACTAGAATTAATTGAACATTCTAAACTTGATATGAGAAAAGGACTGTTTAATGTGAACCGATTCACTGGAATTATATATTTTAACTAGATATAAGAGAGAGGTTTGTTCAGGTTGAATTGATTCACTAGAATGAATTGGAGATTTTAAATCGATATGAAAGAGAGATCCGTTTGGGTGGAACCGACTCACTAGAAAGAATCGTATATTTTCACTAGATATGAGGGGCTCATTCAGGATGTATTGATTCACTAGAATGAATTGGACATTTTAACTAGATATGAGTGAGAGGTCTGTTCAGGGTGAACCGATTCACTAGAATAATTAACACAATTTAGCTAGATATGAGAGAGAGAGGTATGTTCAGAATGAAACGATTCACTAGAATGAATTTGACATTCTAAATTAGATATGAGAGTAGGAGGTTCGTTCAGCATGAACTGATTCACTAGAATGAATTGAACATTCTAAACTTGATATGAGAAAAGGACTGTTTAATGTGAATCGATTCACTAGAATTATATGTTTTAACTAGATATAAGAGAGAGGTTTGTTCAGGATGAACTGATTCACTTGAATGAGTTGGAGATTTTAGTTAGATATGAAAGAGAGATCCGTTCGGGGTGAACCGACTCACTAGAAGGAATCGAATATTTTCACTAGATATGAGAGAGGGGCTCATTCAGGATGTATTGATTCACTAGAATGAATTCGACATTTTAACTAGACATGAGAGAGAAGTCTGTTCGGGGTGAACCGATTCACTAGAATAATTCACACAATTTAGCTAGATATGAGAGAGAGGTCCATTCAGGATTAAACGATTCACTAGAATGAATTGGACATTTTAACTAGATATGAGAGAGAGGTCTGTTCGGGGTGAACCGATTCACTAGAATAATTCACACAATTTAACTAGATTTGAGAGAGAAGTCCGTTCAGGATGAAACGATTCACTAGAATGAATTTGACATTCTAAATTAGATATGAGAGTAAGAGGTTCGTTCAGCATGAACCGATTCACTAGAATGAATTGAACATTCTAAACTTGATACGAGAAAAGGACTGTTTAATGTGAACCGATTCACTAGAATTATATATTTTAACTAGATATGAGAGAGGTTTGTTCAGGATGAAGATTTTAGGTAGATATGAAAGAGAGATCCATTCGGGGTGAACCGACTCACTAGAAGGAATCGTAAATATTTTCACTAGATTTGAGAGAGGTTCATTCAGGATGAACTGATTCACAAGAATGAATTGTAGATTTGAACTAGATATGAAAGAGAGGAACGTTCAGGATGAAAAGATTCACTAGAATAAATTTGACATTAGATTTGAGAGAAAGGTTTGTTCAGAATGAACTGATTCACTAGAATGAATTGGAGATTTAACTAGATATGCAAGGGACGTTTGTTCAGGATGAACCAATTCACTAGAATGAATCAGACATTCTGAACTAGATATGAGAAAATTCACTGTTTAGGATAAAGTGCAGCACAAATAGAATTGGCTAAGTTACGTGCCAGAGTTTAATACTTAGGGTTAAGTGTTTGTTCAAATCCCTAACCTAAGGTGTGCATGACTATTCATTCATCAGGGATAGAATTACAGACTATTCTCTGTCTGGACCTGAAGGTTGGATCTCATTCCAGCAGTCTCGATAGTGCTCATATAAGCTTTTCTGAGGAAAAGCGTGACAGAACTGGGTCTTATTCCACAGAGTGGATAGTGCTGGTGATTACCGCATTCTGTCTCTCCCATCCTTTTGGTTTTTATTCTCTAATCTGTCACATAACACATGATTGACAGATCCAGGACAAACAAACAACGTGCCAAATAAACCCAAAAGATTGAGAGAGAAAAAAACCTCAAAGTACTCAGAACTTCAGTACAGCAGAATTTCTGTTAAGCTCCACGTCTCAGCAGTGGCTGCCGATAAAGAATTTACCACACAGGGTCACTTCCCAAGTTTCACCACAATAGGATTTATCACAGAGTGATTTGGCAGAAACTGAGACTCAGTAATGCTTAGAACAGTGTCAAGTTTAAAAATTAAAGACAGTCATGGCATTGTGTTTCCACAAACACTTGAACTTGATCTTTTCCGGTTCAGATGGAGAATCAGCTGGAAAATCTCATAATGTGCTTCTTTAACTACACATCATATGAACAACCAACTCAGCAACTCACAGTTAGCTGTAATTAATATACATGTGTTTTTTAATAAAAAAACAGACTCAAATCACTCGTTCAGGAATCAAAAAATACTACACTGGTTGCTTTACATGTTTTTGTTTCACTAAAATAAACAGACTCATAAAATGATTCATTAAACAATCCAGCTACACTGGTTGTGCTGTATGTTTTGATTTTCTAAAAGAACTGGTTCATCTCCATATTTTGCTGAGATGAATGAAACAACCACTCAGAAGGACAGTTGTAATTAAGCTGCAAATAATTGATTCACTAAAAAACTTTTTAGACTTATTCATTCAGGAATCGTAGCCTACTGTACTGCACAGGTTGTACTTTGCGTGATTCACTAAACAGAACAGACTAGTACGATTGATTCTAAATAGAACAGACTAGTAGGATTGATTCCTTCATAAATCCCACTACACTGGTTGTGCTGTTTTATTCACTGAAAGTACAGAATCATTCAAATGATTCATTTAGGAATCTGACTACACTGGTTGTCCTGTGTGTTTTAATTTACTAAAAAGAACTGGGTTATAAGAGTCATTCATTCTGTAATTAGACTAGTGTAATTAGGCTAGTGGGTAAGTTGGTTAAACCACTAAAGTTGAACTCCTCACTGTGCTGAGGTTGTATTTTGTTGTGATGAATTATAAACAACCACTCAGAAACACAGTTAAGTGTAATTAAGCTGCAAATATTTGATTCACTAAGAAGACTCATTAGAGTCATTTGTTCTGGAATTGTAGCCTACTGCACAGGTTGTATTTTAATGCATTTGATTAATTGAACAGAACCTACTCATAGAACTGATTCCATCAGAAATCCCACTACAATGGTTGTGCTGTTTTTGATTCACTAAAAAGAACCAGATCATTCAAATGATTAATTTAGGAATCTGACTACACTAGTTGTGCTGCATGTTTTGATTCACTAAAAATAACTAGTTCATAAGAGTCATTTATTCTGTAATTAGATTAATGTAGTTAGACTGTTTGATAAGTTGCTTAGACCACTACAGCTAAACTGTAGTGCAGAAGTTGTATTTTGCTGAGATTAATCAAAAAATGATTCATTTATGAATTCAACTACACTTGTTGTGCTGTTTTTGATTCACTAAAATGAACCAAATCATTAAACTGATTCATTTAGGAATCTGACTACATTAGTTGTACTGTGTTTTGATTCACTCAAAAGATTTGGTTCATAAGAGTCATTCTGTAATTCGACCAGACTCGTGGGTAAGTTGGTTAAACCACTACAGCTAAACTCATCACTGTGTTGAGGTTGCATTTTGCTAAGATGAATCATAAACAACCACTCAGAAACACAGTTAATAATAATTAAGCTGCAAATATTTGATTTACCAAAATGACTAATTTGAGTCATTCATTCGGGAATCGTAGCCTAATGCACAGGTTGTGCTTTATGTGCTTGATTCACTAAATAGAACAATCTCATATGACTGATTCATTCGTCAAATCCTGGTTGTGCTGGTTGTGCTGTCTTTGATTCAGTAAAAGAACTGAATCATTCAAATGATTCATTTAGGAATCTGACTACAACTGTTGCGCTGTGTGTTTCACATATATTTGTAATTGGACTACACTGTATTCAGTAGTATTTTTGAAGGCTTTAACCTCATAGATGTAAGAACACACATGCGAGAATCATACACTGAATCGATAATAATCAATAAAATGTGCATTTCAGATTTTAAGGTAAATTGCGTAGGCCTAAATGTACTGAAATATTCAACAGGGTGTGTGTTTAGTGTATGTAGGGATGTGTATCTTGCACAGATGAATGACAGTCTCAGATATGAATGGATACAGAGCTCATCAGTTGTGTATATGAATATGTGTTGCGGGCAGATGGTCACAAAGACGAAGAAAGTCATATCAGGTGAAGAAAAGAGGCAGTTGTTCTGTCCTGAATACTAACGCGTGTGTAGCATCCACCGCCTGAAGTGTTATATAACCATCTCTTCCAAATTGCGGAGCATGTGCTAATCTCAGGAGTTTTTTTTTAGCACTTAAAAAGTGCATTTCCCTTCCTCCTGTCAAAAACAAGCTAGAACACAGAGGGGGTGTGGTCGGTCCTTGTGTTTTATTTTGTATTGGATGAACTCTGTGGCACGGAGGCACTCAGCACTGCAATTACATCACAGAGGAGGGCAGCCGCCACAGCACCCATTAATATTCATGCCAGAGCTAGAGGTAGAATGGACACCTTTGATTCGCCTGGATCTGAGCCTCGCGATGCATGACGGGCGGCTGCAGACACAGAGTGCATATAATGGCTTTCTGCTTCAGGACGGGACCCGTGTTTATCCTCCGATCGGGAAGGATCAAAGAGCTACACACACACCGCTAGCAGGCGGAAAGTGATGCAAGTGATGGGGATGAGGAAGTGGAGGCTTGTATGAAAAGAGAGTGAGGGGTTGCACTGGCAGTTAATGAGCAAAGCAGATGCAAGATGTATTGCTAACTAGAGTGTGTATTTAGAGATGATATGCTGCATGGTTTTATTAGCATATCTGGTAATAAATTACATAAGCTAATTGGCTAGCTCACCAATGTGGATGGGTCAAGGCCTTTTTAACCCAGCTAACAAAAAATAAAATATTGTTTATGAATGTTCTTGGAATTTATCTGAATATTCTAAATTACTTAAAGGAACAGTTTACCCAAAAATGAAAATTATCTCATGATTTACTCACCTTTAAGCATCCTAGATGTATATGACTTGCTTCGTTCAGGTGAATACAATTTGCATTATATTTAAAAATGTACTGGCTCTTGCAAATTTTATAATGGCAGTGAATGGGTGTTGAGATTTTGAAGCCCAAAAAAGTGCATTCATCCATCATAAAAAGTGCTCTACATGGCTCTGTGGGTTAATAAAAACCTAATGAAGTAAATTCATGCGTTTGTGTACGTCCTACGTCATCCACAGGAACACCACTCGTGAATGTGCATACAACAGTTAGCGGAAGCTAAAGATTATAGTTTATAAAGTTTTAAACATGGATATATTTCTTACAAAAAAGCATCGATTTGCTTCAGAATGTCTTTATTAATCGCCTGGAGCTGTGTGGAGTACTTTTTATGATGGATGGATGCACTTTATTGGACTTCAAAATTCTCAACACCCATTCACTGCCATTATAAAGCTTTTTAATATAACTCCAATTCTATTCATCTGAAAGAATCAATTCATATACACCTAGAATGGCTTGAGGGTGAGTAAATCATAGGGTAGTTTTCATTTTTGGGTGAACTATCCCTTTAAAAAGCTAAACACTGACCATTTTTGTTATCGCTGTCAAGTGATTATTTCCATGGCACTCAGAATTTGCATTTCAAATGAATATTGCCAGATAAGTGGCAGTTTATTCCTCCCTCTGCAGTTGTGGTGCAAGTGCTGGATCTTGACCAATAGAGGTCGTCCTTGCTTTGAAGCCGGTTACTGAGCACTGTGTTTCTGCTCTCGAATAAGCACTCAAGGCCAGCTGTGATGCACCGACTTGATCACTAGAGGTGTATCCTTGATTTCAAGGCAACACTACTGTCTGATATAGTACCTCAACTGGTATATCCTTTTTAATGGAACGCAGAAGAAGTGTAAACATAAAAACCTGCTATTTAATTACAGTATAGCACATTTATGGAGTTGTAGAGTTCATCAAATGCAAGTCTGACAACACTGAACGGAAGCTGAGTGTCATTTTATCCAGACATTGACATCACAACACATTGCAGTGATCAAATTGCATCATGTGTGAACAGATGAAGAGATGCTGAAGCACCACACAGTGTGTGTCTGTGTGTTTCATTAGTGATTCGTCTTGTCCTAATTACTGTAAAATGAACAAGACTCCATCTGGCTCCAATAACATTTAATAGCAAATATTTAATCTAATCAAAATATGCAGCGTGAGAGAGGGACATGTTTTAACAGACTGCTCGTTTCATGTTTTCACACAAGACTTGATGTACTTCAAGACCACATCTGCTTTATGCCTCATTAATAAGGATAATTTCATCAGGAAAGAACCCTTTGAGAACCAACTTAGACTAAGTGACAAAATTAAATAAAAATCTTTCAAAAAAATAAGACTGGAATATAATATACAGTTGATGTCAAAAGTTTATATACACCTTGCAGAGTCTGCAAAATGTTAATTATTTTACCAAACTAAGAGAGATTGTATAAAATGCATATTTTTTTTATTTAGTTGAAACACTCACGGATGCTTCAAATGGAAACATGATTCATTAAGAGCTGGGGGTGAATACTTTTGAACAGAATGAAGATGTGTAAATTTTTCTTATTTTGCCCAAATATCGTATTTGTTCATTTAGTACAACCCTTCAGAAGCCACAGGAGATACTTACATGTTTCCCAGAATACAAAATAAGTTAAATTTACCTTGATCTTCAAATTCAAAAGTTTTCACCCCCGGCTCCTAATGCATAAATTTTCCTTCTGAAGCATCAGTGAGCATTTCAACCTTCTGTACTAGTTGCATATGAGTCCCTCAGTTGTCTTCAGTGTGAAAAGATGGATCTCAAATTCATACAGTCGTTCAAAAATACACAAAAATGCTCAAAAAACAGAATTCATGGGACCTGAAGGATTTTTTTAAAGAACAGCGGGGAGTTTAACTGTTCAGGACAAACAAGAGACTCATGAACAACTATCACTTAACAAAAAACACAGCTGTGGACTATTCAGGTAACAACACAGTATTAAGAATCAAGTGTATGTAAACTTTTTAACAGAGAGCTCCGTTAATTCTCCTGAGTTATAAAAGAGCAACCTCTGAGCAATAAAATCGCCTTTTGAGAATACATTTGTCACTGAATGAGCACTAATGCCCAATTTATAATTCGCCCAAAAGCAATTCAAAAGATTTTGGATTACCAATGTGGGAATACAACTATTGATATCCAAGGAGCTACCCTCATATTTACATTCACACACTCCCAGTCTGTTGAGGAAGCACTATAGTCCTGATTTATAGCCACGCAAGAGAGTAAGAGGGAGAGTGTTTACGGAGGCCGTATCGATCCAGCGACAGGAAGATTCTGCACGCTTGTGGTTTCACAGCTTCCTGTGTGCTGCTCACTGGAACATAGATCACGCTCTGTGGACTGAGCTTCTGCCTGGTCCATTGATCCCAGCCCCTTATTCAATTCATGTTAAGTATTCAAACCACCCATCTTAAATTACCAACACAGTCCATGCTCTTTATGAAGAGTGCTTGATTTTGAATGCAAACCCTTATGGGCCTTGCTTTAAATAAATATAAAAAGGGCTACTGTCACATAAACATAAGAGAGCTTAAGTTAAAAAATTAGAAATCTTGTTTTACAGTAGGGCTGTCAAGCGATTAATTGTGATTAATCGCATACAAAATAAAAGTTTGTCTAATATATGTGTGTGTATTGTGTGTAATTATTATGTATGTATAAATACACAAAAATTAAAGTATATATTTAAGAGAAATGTCATGTACAAAATATTTTTGTTTATATATAATAGAAATTATATAAAAACTATAATAAATACATATAATTGTAAATATTTCTTAAATATATACATGAATGTGTTTGTATTTATATATACATCATAATTATACAGTACACACATATATTAGGCAAATTCAAACATTTATTTTGTAAGCAAATAAATCGTGATTAACCGCGATTAATCGTTTGACAACCCTACTCACGGTCACCATTCGCTTTCATTGTTTGGAAAGGATGTGTGGATATAGAATGACATGGCAACAAGTAAATGATATGCTTATTTTTATCATGGGTGTTCCTATAAGATCAAAAAATATGCCTTTTAATAAACAGTGATTATGTTTTACATGCTCAAATATTTAAAAATAAGGTTTCAAAAAAATACTGAAAATTGCAACCACTAATTGCAGCTGTTATCAGTTTATAGTCATTAACTATCAATCAAGAGAAATAAAATCATTGACCAAATCTCCTCCTCTGGACCATATAATACACACACACACACGCGTTTGCCCTAACAGCGTGAACACACAAAAACACACACTACCATTTGCATATTGTCAGCAGCCATCTGCTGTAAATGATGGGCAATTAACTCAGTGGCTTTGTCTCTTCTCTCACTGTTTGGTTGACATGTATGGACGTTTTCAGAGAATATATATACGGGTGAGATAACAAGCAAGATGGAATGATGGAAAGAGGGAGAGATATGGGAGAGAAAATGATGGAGAGATACAAAGTTGTCCATTAAAAATCTGGCATTCTAATTTAAACCAGGCAAAAAAGAAACTTTAGTTGTAAATAAAAAACACAATCTGTTTCACACATGCATGTGTATTATTCTAATTGATCTCTTGATAAAAATGTACCTATGGTTACTTTTTCGCAAGATGCGAAATATGTACCAATAAGTATGTATCACCACAGTTTCCAACAGAAATGAACACTAGAGGTGGTAAAACAGTGAGTGCTTGTAATGATTTTCATACACAGTTGTGATTACGGTTCCATATGTTTCACTTTCCAGATGTAACAAGCTTGTTCAGTAGCTCAGCCGGCATGGAATTTGACTTAGGATGTGGAATCCTTGGGTACGAATCCTGTTAAAAACATGACTCACGATAAAAGAGTTCAAAGATGAGTATGTCCTTTGAATAAGAACTTTGCAACTATTAAATATGTATGTTCTATGTAAAATAAATGGGAATAGCATGAAGGTAATCTTAACATATACCGTACATATACATACTAAATGCTTTTTGAATGAATCAGTCGTGTAAATGATTCAATGACTCACCCCATATTTCATTTCTGATTTAATTTGTGTTTGTGAACGAATCAAGTGATTAAAAGACAAATTGGCTCTTCTTAAAGGGGTCATCGGATGGCCATTTTCCACAAGTTGATATGATTCTTTAGGGTC
>NPDK01123414.1:1862-14107 GCA_013461565.1 Labeo gonius
GTACGCGCTCAGAAAGCTGTATATCAGAGGTTTAAACTAATATGGTTTAAAACGTATGATTTTGGCACGATAGACATGATTACCAAAACCAAACATGTTTTTTTTTAGCAGAATATCTGGGTTAAGAACTATCCACCTTATTTTTCCCATAAGAGTGGGTGCAGCCATTTCTAAAATTTTTGGTTGTCTCATTCACATCCAGCTATTTTTAGCTGCACAAAAAGCTTGTTTTGCTGCTGCTTGATATTGAAAACTGGTGTGTCTTACCATATTATTTTAATGTATTATCTTATTATGAACACACTGGTTTGTAGTGCAAAATGTTTTACCGTTTACCGCACTTCGATATTCTTCTCGTTATTTCCCTATGGTGGATTACGACAGTAAATAAATATTGGTTCTGCATATCGGTTATCAGGCACATAAACATGCAAGTAATCGCATCGGTTATAAAAAATCTGTATCGTTCGATCACTACTCTTAACATCAAAACACAAATACCGAACAACTTCTACGCAATATTTCAGGTGCAAGATCCCCTGACACACATGCACACACTTACCCAACAGACTCTGGCTGACAGGAGACATAAGGTGGGAGATATGAACATCATGCTGGACAAGGGAGGAGACAGAATGAGCAAAGGAAGAACGACAGAGCGAGAAAGAGGGGCAGGAGATAAGATATGAGACAGACCCTGGTGAAGGTTGATCCCGTGGTGAGCTTTCACAAGCTACAGATGTTTCATTCACACTGACAGGACATCAAGCTATTAAAGTGGAACAAGATGGCTAACTCTTCGCAAGGTGCCTTTGTAGATCTCGCAACACAAAATGTAAAACCAACGTATTCTAATTCTGTAATATATAATTCTGTAAGGATATGTCAAGACGATTATGGCAAGGAATGCTAGAAAACAACCCTTTGTCACCTTTAACAAAGCTAGATTATGTTCTCGGCACACGTGTTTACTTCTAAGATAGCCAGGTGGAGGTGGGTCGAAGCTTACCTGCGTGAGACCACCCTGTGGAGAATTTAATAAAGCGTAAAAAAGAGCGGCAGGGATTTGCACCTGCAAACGGCGGCAGATCTCCCCCCTCCGGACAAGGCCAACCTGTGCTGTTCTCAGATAAGAACTATCTGGCAAGTGCAAGCCGGCTGCATATCTCTACTCTCAGATGAGGTATGGCTGCCATACTGAAGGATACGAGGAGCTGTACAACGCATTGTAAGTCTAGAACAGAAAGAAATCACAATGTAGTACAAATTTATCTGACGGCACAACCCGATTTCACATTAGAGGGGTTGTGTGGGTTTATTTATTTGATTTATTTCTTAGTAGTAGCTAAATTTAAAGTTTTAGAGGATAGTTTCTCCAAAAAAAGAAGCAGTTTTCAACTGGTTGTTCATTAAATGAAAGTCATTGGCCTCCAATAATATTGGCACCCTTGGTAAATATGATCAAAGGTGGCTGTGAAAATAAATCTGCATGGTTTATCCTTTTGATCTTTCATTAAAAAAAAATCCCAAAATTCTAACCTATCACTGAAGTAAAACAATGGAAAACGGGGGGAAAATCTCATTGTGAAATCAATGTTTTTCTCTAGTTCACATTGGCCACAATTATTGGCACCCAATTAATTCAATGTCCTTCTCTCAAGATAACAGCTCTGAGTTGAGTCTGATGAGTTTGGAGAACACCTGACAAGAGATCAGGGACCATACCGAATCTCTCCAGATCATTCAGATTCCCAGCTCCATGTCGGTGCTTCTTCTCTTCAGTTCACCACACTCATTTTCTACAGGGTTTAGGTCAGAGAACTGGGATGGTTATGGCAGAAGCTTCATTTTGTGCTCAGAGACACATTTTTGTGTTGATTTTGATGTTTGTTTTTGATCATTGTCCTGGAAGATCCAACCACAGCCCATTATAAGATTTCTAACAGAGGCAGTCAGGTTTAGATTTTTTTATCTGTTGGTATTTGCTGGAATTCATGATGCTATGTATCAGAACAAGATATCCAGGACCTTCGGCAAAAAAAATTGGCCCACAACATTAAAGATCCAGCAGTATATTTAAACGTGGACATGGGGTACTTTTTATCCCTATTTGCACCAAACCAATGTTGTGGGTTTGCTGCCAAAAACTCTCTTTTTTAGTTTCATCTGACCATAAAAGCCAGTTTTCTTTGAAGTTTCAGTCATTTCTGACAACTACATATGCTGGAGTTTGTTTTTAGATGAGCGAGGAGGATTTTTCTTGAAACCCTCTCAAACAACATGTGGTGATGTGGAAGCTGTTTGACATATTTTTTTTTTAAACTTTCTGACCTCAAGACTCCTGTGATCCTCACTGTTGAAAAAAAAACAGCATTTTAATGCTTCGATGCTGGTTTTTTCAACAGGGTGGAGAGTCTTTGGCCACTCAAACTCTCCTCACTGTGCGTTAGGATGATAGACATACGTCCTCTTCCAGGCAGATTTAACATCTTTAGCTGATTGGAACTTCTTAATTATTGCCCTGGTGGTGGAAATGGGGATTTTTACTGCTTTAGCTCTTTTCTTATGGCCACTTTCATTTTGTGAAGCTCAATAATCTTGTTCTGTACATCAGAACTATATTACTCCTTGTAATGGAAGATTAAGGGAATTTAGCCTTTCTGTTGCTCATATTTATAATCATGCGGAACAGGGAGTCACGGCCAGACAATTTCATGCTCCTAGTCACCCTGGTGTGCTAAAAAAAAATAACATAAAAATGAATGGGAATATACTTCAGAGATATTTACTCATAAGAATTTCTAGGGGTGCCAATACTTACGGCATTTGAGAAAAACGTTGATTTCACAATATGACTTTCTCCCCACTTCCATTGTTTTACTTAAATTAAAGGTTAGAATTTTGTGAATTTTATGAATGAAAGATAAAAAAGATCAATGATGATATTTATTTTCACAGCCACCTTTGCTCATATTTACCAAGGTTGCCAATATTAGTGAAGGACATAGATAGATTATACTAAAATTAAGTACTATTAAATTAAATTCTGTCATAATTTTCAAATGTTTGCCCATGATATTAAAGTCAGTGGGATCCAAAATATATATTTGCCTTCCAAAGAGAAAAAAGAAGCTCATTCAGGTTTGCGATCGACATGAGGATATAAATACTGGCAGAATTTTCATTTTTGCAGTGAACTATCCTTTTAATATCTATAGAAAATAGCACATGTGCCAAATGGAGTAACTGATAGAGTGCCATCCTTTTCAAAAGCAAAAAAGTTAAACTGCAATTCCAGCTATTTTTTGCTTGAAAACATTGATGGATTGAGAAAAAATGCATTTGAGTCTTTGAAAGGGTCTGAAACTCTTGGGCTGGCCTTGGCTAGATGTCTTAACCAATTTCGCACGCATTGGACCTGTCAACAGAAAGAAAAGTACACCTTTTCTCTCTCATATCGCATATATACGGGGCACAAGATAAAAGCCTTCTGTGTGTATTGGTGCCTGCCTTAGAAAGGTCAAGTTACCAAAAACAAAATCTGCACAATATTAACCACAATCGTATTCATTAATAGTGATGCGCATTTACATTTTTAAAAAGGTTTCTAAGGAAGAATATTAAAAGATTTCCAAATATGCACACATTTGCATCTGCTTTGACATCTTAATTGTAGATCAAATTGGTGTTAATGGTTTTTAACTTTTTTTTTTATACTTTTAAGTCAACAAGAAAACACTTGACCCTGATTGAATTTTCACAATCCAGTCAACTCCATTTGGATATAATTAAGTCTCCACCTACATTATTCTCATTAAATACTTCCATCAACGGTGTTATGAAATTAAAATGGAGTGCGAACCATTTCATCATTAATTAGCATCTTTCCAATTTTAGGTGCGAAAAAGTGCTAAAAGGGTGAGTTCACAGCAAATATTTACGAAAATAGAAAAATCATCATCAACAACCATGCATCTACAATATGTTTTGCCCATTTTAATTTTTTTTAAAAAGAAATTGTGTGAGATGGTAGTTCTAAACTTATGTTATCACATCCAGCTGTCAATTCAAGAATGACTGAAAAGGAAAATACATTAAAGTCTACTTTAAATAACTGAGGCATTTAGTCTGTGGTTTAATAATTATCTCAGCAGTCATTTAAACATTTCGCTTCTAAAAGGTCTGTGAATTCAGTTAACATATGAAAAAAGAACATCTTTCGGAAATCATGCACCAACAAAGTTTGTCCTCTTACATATTTTCTGAGCAAATTCTAAATGTTTTTAAAACAGTTCAGGTGTTCATTTTTAGCAAGATAAAAATAATTCTAATTAAAACATGTTTTTTTTAAAAAACATCTGTAAGATCAGAAAGTCCAATTAGGAAAAAGATGAAAGGAAAATGCTTTTTGAGAAATGCAGAGGCAGCCAAACCAGTAAATGTACTGTATAAATCTTTGTGTCTTCAAATACCTTTTTGTGTCTCCAAGCTCTCCTCTTTTAAGAAAATAACAGTACATTTCTGAGCACTTCTTCTTTGACTATCCCTAAGTCATGACGGGGTAAAGTGAGAGTATTTTAAGCGAAATGGCCATTACTCAACCCGCAGGCCATGCACATAATGATGCACTGCTGTTTTCCTCTTAAACGTCCCTGACCATGCATTTGACAAGTGACAAGCAGTATTTGCTGTTAGTCAGAGCGAGCCACTGTCAGCAAAACCACTGTGACACAATGCTGTACTCCAAAGGCTCAATTGTTTCTCAACAGGTTCTTATTGTTAAACAATTAGAACTATTTCAATTGAGTAATTAGGGCAACAAGTGTGCCTTGAGTATCATCTTAAAGAAACACCACAAGTCTGACAGGAATGCTTTTAAATCAAAGCTTAAGTGTGCACAAAAAACGCACCAAAGACAGAACTGGTAATTATGCTTAAATGCACAGGGAAGGATGCAATAAAATCCAGCAAGCTAAGCACAATTGCACACAATTTGTCCAGGCGCACTAATGTCCAGTGCCACATCGTTTGAGGCACAGCGTAAAAGCCTTCCGGCAAACAGAGCATTAGGCCTTAGGGCAAAAAAACAGACTGATTTAAAGAGTTTATGAAATTCTTATGCTTGACATGCTGTTGTGACAAGACATTGTCATCACTAATGTGGGTGAGAGATATTGAGCTGACATGGGCGACAGTCTAAGCCCAGTTTATGGGTTAAAAATACCCAATTTCTGCACACTGATGGACAGATGGAGTTTAGGAGTGGCATATATCAAAATCATAATATGCACTGTGGAAATCGTCATGGGATGGTTTAAGGCTAATAATATTCTTTGGAAAAATGTGCAGTGCATAAAATTGTCATCTGATGGCATATTTTGTGGCAGGTTTGCACCTGTTAAAGGTGAGAAACAATTAAAGGTGATTTGGAGGTCGGCGAGCAGTGAGTGACGTGTGTCAAACAGCTTTTTTTTTGGAAACTAGGTCAAAATGCACTAAACTGCTCATACTTTTTTTTTTAGCAAACTATCATATAAACAAACACACTGTGAAAATAGGACAATATTTATTACTTTCATAGTGACAGTTTGAACTGACTAGTCTAGACTGATCATGACTGAGAAACAGTCCCAGTTACCTAAAAGCCAGATTTCAAACATATATAAAATTAAATTCTGAATTATTATTCCCTAAATTCCTCCCCCTCAGATTTAGTTTTTTTCTGTTACACTTTATTATATTCTAATGGTTACATTAAATCAAAAAGGCTAATTAAAACTCTAATTATCTGAAACGCAGTTTAACCATTTATTAAGTGTAACAAAAATTACATTTTAGGGCCCTATAAAAACAGATGTTTTTTCCCCACAAATGTTGTGCTTTAACATTCACAGACACTAGTCAATTATTGTTAACCTAAACTACAGTGAAAATGATGTTAAAACATTTTATAACTAGAAATAACAATAAAAACTAACATAAAATGTAACAAAATATATATACAAAAGACACATTTTCATGATCAAAACTAATTAAACATGACAAATGCCAGTGTATAGTAAATACTCTAGATATCTCTAAAAAAAATGTATGGTATCAGATAAACCATTAAGCTTGGCAGCCCTAAAATACTAAAACTAAAAACAAAATGTACTGAATAATTACAACTAAACTGAAATGGCTATTTGCACTAAGTATAAATAGCAATAGAGGCTAAGCACAAACAGCAATTAGATGTTAATTAGAATTGTCAGAATTATCAGAATTGTAAGATTTAATCTCGGAATTGCAAGAATAAAGTCAGAATTTTGAAACAAAAACTCAAATTTATCTTTTTTATTATTCTTTTATTACATGGCTCCATGGACTGCTACTTGAAACCGTCATTTTCTGCAACCAGATAAGCTCCGCCCACAAAAAGCATCATGACTGTTCGCAAACACTGAATTGGTCTATATGATATTAGATTTGAAAAGGGAGAAAAACATCGAAAAGTGGACAGCACAGGCTTTATCATCTGCACCACTACAGCTGATGTTTACTGATGGTCTTTTGTAATGTTGTCTAGCCCAATCACACATTGGTGGGCGGAGTTAGTGTAAATAGCCTCTGCCAACAAGTCATGCTGCACTCAGTTCCAAAAATTGAAATAAAAATAGATAAAAAAGAAGAAAAGTAAACTCTATGCCCAGTCCTTGGGTATTGCCAGTTTATCACCGAGTTTATAAGCATCCAATTTCATGCAGTACTTTGCTTTTAGAAGAAGAAGCAGATTTAAGTATAAAATAGGTCTTGTTTTTATCTGAATTGACTGGATGATCAAAGGTAGAATAATGTGCATTGATTAAACATTCACAAAAAGACCAGGAATATGTATTAAGACAGTAAACCAACACTATTTCAGCTTCACATTGACTTTTAATGAAGTCAATGACATTCTGAGAACTAACAGTCCTATCACTGCTCCACAACATTAAAGGAATAAAAACAAACTTGTCCTCCCTTTATTGTTACATAAAGACAACCATGAAGACAGAATCATTTTGACCTCCTTCCCTCCCACCGAGATTCAACCGACCCTCGTGCTCAAAAAAAAAGAAAATCAATGAGGGTGACAGTGTAGCTATCAGCCTTGGAATCTTAAGGGTCAATATTCAGAGTATGCGAAACAGATGTGATATTGGTGTGCAAACGCTGGAGGACAGTGTCAGGTCAGTCCCCCGTGGGGAAAGTGACCTCATACTGACAGCAGTCACGGTCGAGTGTCCTGCAAACGGAGAAGGACACAACAGAGTCAGAGCACAAATTAGACCAAGATGACTGCAAGAAGTCGAACAGAATTACACTGCAGAATAATAATGACACCCAACGCACACATGCTCAGAAGCACAGGCCAAACAGATGAGCGCTGCTACTCTTTGGTACACATAATGTGTCTTACTTAGCCGAAGTAAATGAGGAGAGTCCTGCATTGGACACTGTCCAAAGTCCAAAAGGCACTGAAACAAATCAAAGCTTACTGCAGACATTTACACCAAGAACTGAGTGGGACAATGTGTCTTCACTTCTAATCTAGTATGACTGATAATCCTGCTGGGATTTAAAGGTATTACGTACGCAGTATGATTCCAATAAAGTCTACAGGCCTGGACAAAGGAAAATACATTAATAATCAATCCATTCTACTACCTATAAAAAGCATGAGGTGTTCAGCTGACAATTTTGATGTTCTAATTCTATTACAGAAGCACTTAATCTGGATTTATCCTTCACTGTGCATTATGGAAAAAAGAGAACAACTAGAAATGTATTAAGATCATAACTGATTTGATTTTAATTTCATATCAACTTTTAATGAAGTCTTAGATATTCTGAAAAGTAAAAGTTCTATCACTGTTTCACAGTGCTCAAAACCTGAATGTTTCTAAAGACTTATTCAGCACACAAGTAGTATGAACCATTTTCAAGGTGCTTTTTTGTCATTTCTGAAGCTCAGCAATCTCAGTTCTCGTTCACTTCATTTTTGTGTGAAAAAAATAGGTTGGACAATCTGTCGAATGTCCTTTTATGCTTCACAGAAGAAAGCATGACAGTGAGTAAATGATGACAGAATTTTCATTTTGACTTTTCAGAATGAAAAAGAAAAAAGAAAAACTCATTTATTCCTTCAAGAGACTAGAACAAAAAAGAAGCATAAATGTGAAATTGAGAATGACAGCACCTATCTGAAATCTGTTTCATATGACACTGCAGTACTTTCTTATCAAAAGTGTGTGTGTGTGTGATTAAAATTACATAAAATGGTGCATTACTGTAAATGTAAGCGTCCTACATTTCCATCTGTAACATCCTACTGCACAAAAATGAAAAAGAATAATTAGGATACTGAAGCTATAGAAGATCCAGATCCAGATATGTTTATAGATAAAAGATGAATACGTCAAAATTTGTGATTTCTCAGATCGTCGATATTGATGAGAATCTGAATTCCTTTGGGTAGATGAAAGAATTCGCGAGTGGCATACATGAAATACAGGCCATTAATTTCTAAGTTGACAGCGTCTGATCCTTTTGCAGGCTGTCTGCCTTCAGTCCATCTCAAGACACTCTCCAATGCCTCCCAAACCTCTCATTTTGAAACATCTCCCATTTCAAATTCTTTCAACTTCTCTGCAGTATCTAACAGAAAGGTTTAGACCGACAGTTTTCAGACTGGTACATGACAAGACTGTGGAAAAGTACAATATATTTTAATTCAAATATATATTTTTTTATATTTGTATATTTTATTTATTTTAGTTCTAATTTATGATCAATATATAACTTTAATAGCTTTGTGCCTATCTATGCACGGCATTAAAGGAATTTGATGCACGACGTGGAGACCAAGAACCACCCGATGTGAAGCGGTTATACCATGGTCATTTGCCAGCATTGACAAGTTAAAGCTGTTAATGATGTATATTTGATTATTTGATTATTATTTAATATTTGACTGGAAGGTTAAGAACGACAGTTATTTAGTCATCTAAAGCTCTTGAATCAGTGTTGTTAAATCCACGGTTTTTCTGTGGAACTGGCTACTTTTTACTCTGCGGCTTGGAATGTTGCCAAGTCCGTGGATTTCCTAAAGTATTGTTGCCATGGGTTGTTTTTCATGTCTGCGGGTTTAAGTGATGTGATATATAGCCCCTGGAATGTGTATTTAGGAACAGAAACCCAGACAAAAAAAAATGTGTATTTTACCCCCTGAAATGCGATTGGGCTAATTTTGAGTAGCAATTGGGCAGGTTTTGTTGTGTAAACCTGGCAACCCTGCCAATAACATGATATTTAGCCCCTTGAATGTGAATTTTTCCAAGAGAACCCCGCCCAAAAAAACATGTATTTTACCCTCGGGAGTACGATTTTTTTATTGGGGGACCTCACATCAAAACATGTTTGGGCTAGTTTTGGGCCAATATGAGTACCAATTAGGTGGGTTTTGTTGTGAAAACCTGGAAACCCTGCTAATAACATGATACTTAGTCCCTGGAATGCGAATTTTGCCAGGGGAACCCCACCAAAAAAATGTGTATTTTAGCCCCTGGAACAAGATTTTTACCAGAGAACCCTCAGAAACGTGATTCGGCCAGTTTTAGGCTAGTTTTGAGTAGCAAATGAGCAGGTTTTGCTGTGAAAACCTGGCAACCTTACCAATAACCTGATATTTAGCCCCTTAAATGCAAATTTTACCAGGGGAACCCTGGCCAAAAAAATATGTATTTTTTCCCCCAGAATGCGGAGGTCACACTGAAACATGACTGGGCTAGTTTTGGGCTAGTTTTGAATAGCAGTTGGGAAGGTTTTTTTGTGAAAAACCTGGCAACCCTGTCTGGCATTCTGCCTACTTCAAATCAGACACAGAGATTAAAGTTCACATTTACTTTAAATGAATAATAGCATTTATTTTAATTAATTATCGGTTGATCGAGAGAGACAGAGAGAAATGACAGTTGTATGTCCTGCGTCTACATGTGTCTACAAACAATGAAGCTGTGTCTAGTTACTTCAAAAACTGCAATTTTACAACGTTGTTGCTGCAGAATATAATGTAGCAATCTAGTATCTAGGCTGTTTTGTTTATAAAAGTTGTGGGCCAGCGTTGACAACAAGTTTCTGTGTGTGCGCACCACAATCTCCGACCTCTCTCTCTCTCCCTGTGTGTGAGTGCGAGTGATGTGTGGATCAATTAAAGCAGCACATTAATATAGAATGGTGATTAAACTGGCTTGGAACTACTTGAGCTTTAAACACTTTTAATGCATATCTGCCAGCAAATCAGAATTGAATATTCGGACTATTCAGACTACTTAATATACTAATTAAAAAATACAACAATTATAATGATATAACTTTGTGTACCAGATTGTCGCTAGACCTGAAATCGTAATCTGCTTTACGTAATCTCGTAATCAACTTCACTTGATGTGTATGGATAGTTTCATTAAGTTTCAGTGAACAATCTACTCAATGGGACATCCTGTGCCGTGGGGCAAGACTATTTGTCACCTGTCTTCCTCAGGCAGGACTGTAAAACAGCGACAACCCTCCCAAACTGCTTTTATCAAACTGGGAAGATGAAGCAGCAAGAGAGAGAGAGAGAGAGTGAGAGAGAGAGAGAGATGCATTATGCTCTAAGGTCATTTTGGCATCAGCCCCATGAGGAGATTGCTGTGGACAAATTGGTAGTCCAGCCGTGTGAGAGTGTGTTCCAAAAGCTGACTCCAAAAGCACTACAGAAAATAGCCACTTGTCTCCCAACAACACAAGCTTTCTGTAAATATCATTTTTCATCAGTCTAGCTGATGACAACAGTTGCGTCATTCTGAAATTCAGCAGGCGACAATTTCGACCACTACATTCAGACTCCACAGTTCAAGAAGCATCATAATATCTGTGGAAAAGCTATGAGACATTACAGCCTGAGACAAACCACACGCAATCCTGTTACTGTATGCTGGATGCATATTGCACGCAAAACTGGAAAGCACTTCTTGTTGAGTCAAGTCCACATCTTAACTTCTACAGCTGATAGATTTTTTTTGCTACAGGTAATGAATTGCTAAATCATTAAGTGTAAATACTCTGGCACATGAATATTGTAACCATAAAACAGCATCTGAAACCAGCACTTCATCATGGTAACGCCACAGCACTTTTTAGAAACAGAAAGTAGAGTTAACAGAGATAAAACTGCCATTATTCTATATAGTTTGTTTGCACAATACAAAGCAAACAAACCTCTTTCCTTAATCTTCAGTTTGCCCTCACTGTCTTAAGGGAAATGGCTTAAGATTCAGTCTGGCGCCAAATAAATGAATCAGAGAGACAGTGGCATTAGGAGGCTGAAAAAGATGTTATCACCTCAAACTGAGCGCGGTAGACCACTGAACATTATGCTAGCACTGGGGAGGTGATAATGGTAAAAAAGGCAGAGCCGTAAATTTGATGAAGCCAGACAACATTAGTGAGGTCTTTTAATATCTAAAAAAGTCATTGTAATGTGTGGAAAAAGTAAGAGCAAAAGCAAAATGGTTTTTATTAATAGAAGTGTTCAAAATGAAGCAGTGGTAGCTATGGTGCATGGTCATCCACAATTACAGGGGTTGAAAATTTTTGAACAGAATGAAGATGTGTACATTTTTCTTATTTTGCCTTAATATCTTTTTTATTATTATTATTTAGTACTGCCCTTCAGAAGCCACAGAAGATACTCACATGCTTCCCCGAGGACAAAATAAGTTAAATTTACCCTGATCTTCAAATTCAAAAAGATTTCCACCCATTAATTCATTGTGTTTCCTTTCATTCCCCTTTGAGTCCCTCAGCTGTCCTCAGTGTGAAATGATGGATCTCAAAATCATAGTCATTGTTGGAAAGGGTTCAAATACAAAGAAATGCTGAAAAACCCAAGAATTTGTGGGACCTGAAGGATTTTTCTGAAGAACAGTGGACAGTTTAATTGTTCAGGAGAAACAAAGGACTCATGAACAACTATCACTAAACGAAAAAAAAAACAAAGCTTTGGATCATTCAGGTAACAACACAGAATCAAGTGTATGTAAACTTTTTAACATTTTTCTAAATGTAACTACACTGACCAAATTGTAAGCACAACACTTTTGTTTTTGCCCCCATTTTTCATGGGCTGAACTCAAAGATCTAAGACTTTTTCTATGTACACAAAAGGCCTATTTCTCTCA